>MU397325.1:0-99053 GCA_022578865.1 Xylaria sp. FL0043 | reverse complement strand
CCCCCCCCCCCCTCAATCCCGATGCTGACATTCTTTCTACAGGCCCCTCATTGGCGGCGCTTTCACGACGAATGTAACATGGAGATGGAGTTTCTACATAAATTTGCCTTTAGGGGGCCTTGCTATCGCTGGCTTAATCCCTTTCTTTAAATCGCCTCAAGCAGCAGCAAAACTGGCAGCTCTACCCCCAAAAGAAAAGCTCAAGCGAATGGACCCAGTTGGAACTGTCTTGTTGATCGGGTCCGTGAGCTCCCTACTGCTGGCCTTACAACTAGGTGGTCAGACGTACCCGTGGTCGAGTGCCCGCATTATCGCACTAATTGTGGTCTTTGCTGTTGTATTGGCTGCTTGGGTCAGCTGGCAAATCTACCTTGGACCAATAGCTACCATACCCAAAACCGTCGCAGGTCAGCGGAGCATGGCATTTGCATCTTGGTACTCGTTCTCACAAGGTGGCGTCAATTTCGCCGTGCTTTACTATGCGCCAGAATGGTTCCAAGCTGTTAGGGGTGACAGCCCATTGAAAAGTGGTCTCGATATTGTCACGTTTGTCGCTGGCCAGACAGTTGTATTGCTGATTCTTGGGTATTATCTCACGAAAGGCGGTTATTCGGCGCCGTTCATGATCGCGTGTGTAGCTGTGGTCAGTATTGCTACTGGTTTACTCACCACGTGGACCCCTCACTCAACGGATGCTCAAGTTTTCGGCTACTTGGCTTTGTATGGTGTCGGTCAAGGTCTTGGTTGGCAGCAGCCTACTCTCATCGCACAGACTATGCTTCCAGCGGCCGATATTCCAACTGGAACCGCGCTGGCAAACGTGTGCAAGCTTCTTGGGGGCACTCTTTCCGTATCCATCGCCCAAACTCTGTTTAACACCAAGTTCAAGGAGCTTGTCACTGAACGTATCCCATCAGTTGACCCTAATGTTCTCGTTACTATCGGCGCTGCAGAACTGCGAGACGAACTGCCTGCGAGTCTCATTCCCGATGTCGCAGGTTGTTATAACGATGCTTTGCACGACGTCTGGTGGCTGCTGTTGGCATTGGCCCTCGTCAGCCTTATAGGTGCGCTTGGGGTTGAATGGAGAAACGTGACAGATAAGGTGGCAAACCAGGGCCCTCCCCCTGTCCCCATGAAATCAGTGTCAACAAACAATCTATTAGACACCAAGCCATCGCTTGGAGAGTTGAAGACGCCGTCCGACGCCCATTCAGAGAGGGATGTGGTAATGGATATGCCTGCATTTAAGCCATTACCACCACTACGGCCACAATCGACCTTTCAACCGTGGATGGAGCATTGGGGCAGACCATATTATACATCCCATTACAGCGCTCATTACAGCGCTCATTACACTCCTAGCGAGTATGAGTTCGTATAGCTCTGAGAAATTACGGCTCTCTAGCTCGAGGTATAAATGCCGTTAGACATAAACTCTACGAGCTTGACCCGATAATATGTACCACGAACGGCTTGACTTAATTTGGGTAACACGGAGTTGGGAGAAGAATAGAATTGGACTGGGAAATATCATGACATACCGAGACATTCATTACCATCATAGCTTGCACAGCATATCTATAAGCGTCATAGACCTTCGTCTAATCACGGGGTCTGAAGTCGGACCCTTCATCGACTGTATATCTTTTATAAACCTGATATTCAGCGGGAAAGAGCCATTCTACCGTATATATCTTATCAGTGTATATAGCACTTCGAACGTAGACAACCAATTTCCAGGACATGCCCAACTCTGCAAATTGAATTATTTCAAGCATCGTCTTACTTACTTTCTTTGTTGACATCAAATCCCTGTGTGCTTAATAGCAACCCACTCTTCCCGAGTCGCAGTTATAGTGGGATTGAAGTGCGTCAAATTATGCTCGCCGTATCCAATATAAAAGTACCAGGTATCGTGCCCAGAGGCGCCACTGTAGCACAGCCGATTCTTAAATTCCAAGGTTCCCCGCATATTATCATGTGCTATCCATTTTATCTCGAATTCAACGTTGATCAACTCAAAGCATCTCATAGATGATGCTGTCCGAAGCCCAGCGAGCGTAAATCAAGGACGTCCATGCTACGCTTATTTCTGGGCATCGCACACATGTATTCATTTCATATGACCCTACTTATCTTTCATGGTCCAATATCATGCAACCACAATTAGCAGCACGTGGTTTATGCATTGTAGATCCTCGTGGGATTCTCGTGGTGTTGATAGCTTACTACCTACGGCTAAGGATCCCAAGCCCCGTTAATAAGATATCCTTGAGAGAGCAGCGGTCAGGCACTGCGCCGCAGTTCCTAAGCACTAGATCAAGGAGATCAGGCGATATCTAGGGCTAGCCGTCCATGCAGATGAACGACTACGACAAATACCACATGCCAGTCTGTTTTTACACCTAATGCAGAAAGTGTCACCGAACTCTAGTAGTAAGACATGCATCTGTCCATGTCGGGGTTCGCATCTCGGGATTCGTGCTGTAAGCCTAAGATATTCTCATAACCAGGATCCTTAGCACTTGTGTCACTGCCCGTAGATCTTTTGCATCGGCGTACCTGATCTCAGTTATAGGTGATGATCAATGCCAAATGCAGTTTCATGTTTCACAACGATGAGGAGGTTGACTAAACATTTGACGGTAAATGAGTAAGTCGGACCATAATTATATCATGTTGTGAATGAATACTTTTCGCCTATAATGTCGCAGAGCATACTGCCTTGGGCCATTTGGGGGGCTAATTTCGGGTTCCGGGCCTCAGTTCTTGGAATGGAGCCTGCCTAGCACCCACCCCTATTGACGGCGGCAGCCAACACATCTCTATTTTGAGATATCGGCGGGTACGTCGAACTCACGATCGAAGCTAGTAATATGGTCTCCGGAAATATTTATATACCAATGCTAGCCATCATTCCATGTTTTGCTCTCCCTCACGACCTAGTCTCCATCACCAACTCATCCTTCCACACGAACACTCAGGATGCTGCAAAGACTGCTTTCGAGCCTGACCGTGGCTCTTGCCATAGGCTCGCCCATCTCATTCGGCCTGCCATCTCCCCATGAGAGATCTAACGGTCCCCGCAAATTTGATCTTACTGTCACCTGGGAAGAACATGCGCCGAATGGCGTCAGCCGCAATATGATTCTGATCAACGGACAAAGTCCTGGTCCCTTGATCGAAGTCAATGAGGGAGACGATGTATGGGTGACTGTGCATAACAAAATGCCATACAATACCACAATGCATTTTCACGGTAAGGATAGTCTTTCACTGCGTACTGTACTCACTTCTGACGTCAAATAACCCTACAGGTATCGAGATGCTCAATACACCCTGGTCAGATGGAGTGCCTGGGGTAACACAACGAGAGATCCTCGAAGGCAAGTCCTTCGTATACAAGTGGAAGGCCACTCAGTACGGCGAGTATTGGTATCATGCTCATCACTTGGGGCAGCTGGATGACGGCCAATTTGGTCCGCTCATTATCCACCCCAAAAAGGACAGACCGAAGCCGTTCGGCCTTATCTCCAAGGATAAAGACACAATAAGCGCCATGGAAAAGGCTGCCGCTGAAATCAAACCTGTAATGCTGAGCGACTGGCGTAATATTGATTCATACGAAGCCTGGGACATTGAGATTGCAGCCAGTTCTGAGTTGCCATGCTTTGACTCGCTCCTCATCAATGGCAAAGGAAAGGTTGATTGCTGGCCCGCCGAGAAGCTGGCCTCACTTCTAAAGCCACAACAGATGGCGCTCCTCTCACTTGGAAATTTCACTAGCTTAACACCAAAAGGGTAATTGTTCCCTCCATGTCCACCAAAGACCCAATCGTCGTGCCACAGAGGCAACGAGCTGACTATTGAGAATAGATGTCTTCCCAAACAGGTTGCTGTTCTAGCTGTGGCAGCAGGCTATCAGACAAACGTTTCAGCCATCCCTGACGAGCTGTTCAATACCTGCACGCCGAGTGCAGGTTCACAAGTTCATTTCGATGTTAAGCCGTCATGCATTAAAGGCGCAACGTGGGCTGCATTCGAGGTAGTTGGCGCCTACACGACGATGACATCTACCTTCTCGATAGACGGGCTGCCGATGTATGTCTACGCAGTCGATGGCGAGTATATTGAGCCCCAGTTGGTGCAGGCAATCAGCGTCACCAACGGCGATAGATACTCCGTCCTGGTGAAACTTACCGAAGCGGGAGACTACACCATCCGACACGCAGCGACGTTGCCCATCCAACTGATTAGTGGGCAGGCGACACTGTCATACAAGCCTGGTAACAATACACCGGTCAATAAGAACCCAACTCCTTATATCAACGATGGTGGCCTGGCCATCAGTCCAGACGTGGTGTTTTTCAATCAGACTATCCAGAAGCCATATCCAGCTTTCCCTGTTGGGCAGAAAGCAGACAAGACCTACATTCTGACTTTGCAGAACACTGATAACGTGGGCTATATGTGGTCAATGAACGGCACAGCTGAGCCCATGGCGCTCGACGATTCTGAGCCCGTGCTATTCAAGCCGCAGGCCAATCTCATGAACAACCTCACAATCACGACTCAGAATAACACGTGGATCGATTTTATCTTCAAGGTGGACCATGCGCCTCAGCCCTCGCATCCCATTCACAAGCACGGTAATAAAATGTGGCTGATAGGCTCCGGTCAAGGGATGTTTAATTGGACCAGCGTCGACGAGGCGATGAAGGAGATCCCGCAAAACTTCAATTTGGTTAATCCTCCCCGACGCGATGGGTTTGCCACACTTGATTCTCCTCGGGGCCCGACGTGGATTGCGGTTCGTTACCACGTGACGAATCCGGGTGTATGGTTCCTCCATTGCCATATATCAACACATCTACAGGGCGGTATGGCATTAGTGATTCAAGATGGTATTGACCACTTACCAAAGATACCTTCTGAGTACCTGTCGTATGGAGCATAGAGCTAGGCGTTTGAGAGGGCATATTTCTTGTTATTGGCATTTTCAATACATCAAGTACGTAAAACTATATTTTGATAAATGAACGATATCTGTATATACCGTAATTTCTCAAATTTCTCCCTACCTCATAAATGGCACATGGAGATCACTTAATATCAGATATAGTCTGTATGGACATAAGTGTATCAATCAGCTAAGTGAAATGTGTTATCCCCAGCAGGCAGTATTTTGATCAAGCTGGCAGATGTATCCGTCCCGGAGTGAATGGAATAGCCCTACAGTCACGTAGCAGGTAGGTAGAAAGGGGTCAGTAGCCATGAAGGTGTATTGGTCAATGGCCCCTAGCCCTTCCAACTAGTAGTTGGGGGGGATAGCCCGTATATATAGACCCAGCCTTATAGGCACACACTAGGGTGTCACCCATCTATCTGACACAAGCTTGGAGAGGAGCTTATGGAATTAGCATAGTACAATTCAATTTAGTCTGGGATTGTATTTAGATGTATCAACCTTTCACTTCTAGCAAGGACTCCCCTTTCAAATACCGCGTCGCTAATTTGGAGAAGTTCCAACAACTTATGTCAAACAACATGCTTGCTACTTCTGGCATTTGTCGGCGTAATCACCGGTTTCTTCTCCCTAGCTGTCTCAGCCCCGGCCCAAACTCGAGCCGGGCCTGTCGACATCAATCAAGCTGGTTTGCAACAATACGGCGGCGGATGGACATCCTCACTCGACGGGAGCAGCGCCTACGACTGGGCGTGTGTTGACAGGAATGGGAAATATAAATCCATCAATATCGATGCGTACCGCTCCCAATCCTACGGGAACGCGGCTTACGCTGACCCCCAGAGAGGTGGTGCTTACGACTGGGGCTGCTACTGGCAATAAACTATTCCGCTTGTAAATAGTGGAATGGCCTAGTCAGATGGAACTCGTTCTCGAGTCAGGGCAAGGAGTATTTGGGCGGCAAGTTTAGAAGTCGAGGGCTCGTTCATTTTCAACTAGCAATTTGCTTAGGAAATCAAGGGTGTAGATGATCGTTGCAGCTCTTACATTCTTTTTGGTCGGTGAATTATCATTATGGGGTTTGACAATCAATAATAGATCGTGACATATGCTGCAGTGACACGTGTTGCCAATGCATTGAGCGCCTTGAACTTGGTATTGGTGTACATTGCTGCCTCAGGAGCATTCATGTCACGACGCATAGTCTCGCCCCGTCTATGGAACTATTTGGTAGATGCTAGGCTTTTGCGAGTACTACCGGAATACATCTTGTACAGTCTAGTGCGTAATGTTCTTGCTAAGTATCCCAACTATAGCTTTAGACGTGCCAATAATTGTCCTGACACCGGGGAGATGGCTGGGACTCCGTTTCTGTCTGCCATATCTGTCAATAGCTGTAGACAAGTCAAGCGCCTGATGTGACTGCGCTCTAACATTTGTAGTTTTGTGGATTGCTGTTGCAGTCGCGTTCCGTAACAGGAAGGAGTGTTGAAGCAAAAGGTACTAACAACAAAAGAAGGAAAGAAGAAAAAGGCGATTCCAGCCGTCACTCGTTCTGATATCATTTTGAAGTATAGCGCATTGATTTCCTAGTGACTATTGCCAAAGCTCCTTTAGTAAGGATTTTATGTTTATGTCAATATATTTTTTATGTTCATGATTTTGGTCGAGTACTTGTACTATTCGTGTGCTTTGTGTTCATCTTCCATCTTGGCATGCGGATGCGGATGATAGCCGAGATTTGGAAAAGTTTTCTTTGTCTCGGTTAGGTGATCGTCTAAGCATTGAGTGGATAAGTAGCACGATCTGATAAGATTATCTAGATAATCGTTGGGTAACTTTCGGATCCCGTCGGGTGTTAATCGCTCAAGGGTTCTGGCAGCTTTTCCGTTTAGGGGATAGGGGCCCCCGTCTCGTGAGACGCTGGCGGCAGAGCGAACCTATCTTGTCCGGAGACTATCATCGGCCCCGGCTGGGCGCAAGGGCAGCTGTGGAATACTCTTTGCTGGGAGAGGTCGACTAACATGAATGTGTCAAGAGTTATGACGATCTCTGTTGGGAGGCTGGCTTACGGTCGGAAGTCCTAGTCTTTCTTGGCATTGCATGTTTATACAGCAGCACATTAATACACGTATAAACAAATCGTATATAAAGTATATATACATTGATCTCGCCTTGCTGAACTCTAGTCCCCAGGATCTGACCAACTACTCGTTCATTCGGGACCTGAGCCAAGCAGGTGATATTCCTCTCATAAAAAAATCAGAGTTAACCAGGCTACACGGCTGTGTCTTGATGCTTAGCTCCCCACGATATTTTAACTCGTCGCAACCTCGAATCCAACTGCACAATGGCCCTTTCAACCGCTGTGTCCTCGCCTTCGAGCCACGGTGAAGACCCAGAGAAGCATCCTGCCACCACTGCAGATATTGGAACTGTCGACAATGGAGCTCATGAAGTTGACGATGACACTGCTTCATCCGAACACATGCAAGAAGGTGTGAAGCAGGTCGAGGCCGTCACTACTGTATTCTCTAAGAAGATTTTGATTGCCATGTTTATCTTGTGGGTGTACCTCTCCTCTCCGCTTCTCGGTGCCATTCACCGAGACAGACTTGGGCTTGGCGACTTGGCTTGCTGCCGTGTACTTGAATTTGTGAGGAAAGAACACATCTACCATACCGGGCACAATATGACGCAAAAGCTGACTAGCACATTGCTTTAAAGGCTTTACCTTGTATCTTTCGTCGATGCTCTCGCGCAATCGGTCGGCGATAGCCTTACGCCCTATGTCACATCGTCTTTCGGCCAGCACGGCTTGCTCACTACCGCTTCCTTGATCGCTCGCATTATCGGCGGTGTCATAAGTCTAACCATAGCCAAGATTATTGATATCTGGGGAAGATGTGAGGGTTTTATCTTCATGGTCGTTGTCACCATAATCGGTGAGATCTTGAAGGCCGTATCTCACGATGTCGAGTCATTTGCCGCTGGAACAACCCTCTATTGGGTCGGGCACATCGGAATGAACTACGTTATTACCATCATGTTAGCCGACTTCAGTACCCTTCATAACCGACTCATCCTCTTCGGACTCCAGAACACGCCGGGTATAGTTACTGTTTTTGCTGGATCTAGGATTGCCGATCTTTTCTATACACAAGCACACTTCCGGTGGGCTTTCGGCGCGTTTGCCATTATTCTTGCTGCTTTTGCCACCCCTGTTTGTCTTGTTTTCATATGGAGTCAGCGAAAGGCCATGAGGCAAGGTCTGATCCAGCCAAGGAACAGTGGGCGTACTGCTTGGCAGTCTACCAAGTACTACTTCGTCGAATTCGACGGTGAGTTGCGTTCCATTATACCTTAATTTGGGATGTGTGTTCACTAATCTGTTGAATATCGCACACTAGTCGTGGGTATGATCCTGACGGTTTTCGGATTCGTATTTCTTCTTCTGCCTTTCAGTCTCACGGGCTACGCGCCCTACGGCTGGCGGACTGCATATATCATCGCTATGTTCATTCTAGGAGGTGTCCTGCTCGCCGCGTTTGTCCTTTGGGAAAAATACTTTGCTTCTGTTCAGTATTTCCCCTTCAAGTATCTCAAGGACCGGACCATCCTTGGCGCTTGCGGGTTTTATGGCATCATGTTTCTTTCTATCTTGTAAGCCACCAAAGATTCGCTCTTGTCATCATCATTCCTTGAGCTGACGAGTCTAACAGCTGCTGGGACGCATATTACGGATCATACTTGCAAGTCGTGCATGGCCTGAGCATTACAACCTCATACTATGTACTCAACGCCTTATCCCTCGCTTCCAACTTTATCGGTCCATTTGTCGGGTTGTGAGTTGACTCATGGGAGCGCAGCTCGGCATCGCTAACAGTATTGCCAGATTCATCTCAAGAACAGGAGCAGTTAAATGGGCTGCGATTGGAGCGATTCCCTTTGTGGTCTTGGGAACAGTCCTTCTGGTTGAATTCCGTAAGCCCAGTACGCATGTAGGACTTCTGGTACTATTCCAGATTCTCAATGGCATCGGAGATGGCATCTGGACCCCGGTTGCCCAGTTGGCGGTGATGGCTTCGGTTCCACATCAACAAGTCGCCGTCGGCTTGGCTTTATACGGTCTCTTCGGTTCTATTGGATCTGCCATCGGTAATGCCATTGCCGGTGCCATCTGGAATAATGTTTTGCCACAAGAGTTGGAAGAGTTTCTCCCAGCAGATGTCAAGGTTAGTGCTCTCCTGAGTTAATGCACCTAGTCAAATTAGGCCACTTATTCAAGGTGTTCCATCTCTGTCATACCCATGACGTCTTGAAACCTGCTCGTAGCCCTTACCGTCAATTGTCGTTACTGACCGTAAAAATTCTTAACTAGAACCGAACTGCTGAGATCTTTGGCTCGATTGAAGTTCAGCAGTCATTCCCCTTTGGCACCCCAGAGCGCGATGCAATCGTTGCCGCTTACGGCGATGTGCAGCGAAAGCTGGTCATTGCAGGCTCGGCTTTCCTACCAGTCGCTATCCTCCTTATTTTCGTGTGGAAGAATATCAATGTGAAGAAGCTCGAGGCTGTCCACGGGACTCAATCTAAAGGCACAATATTCTAAAATAACTCGGTGGAGGCTTGACTTACGAGTCTTTCATCACAGAGCCTGTCTAAGCTGACATTGACGTGAACCATAGGGAGAATATGGGCCCCTATACCAGGAGATACATCAAACATCTATTTCCAGTATAGGGAGCGTGGGTATTAGTTGTAACGTAATGCAATATAATCCTGTTTAGACGTTTACGGTATTGGTGTCTTAGCTAGTTGTAGTCCTGTATTCCCACCTCGATTCTCGCCCCCTGGTAAGCCGACCTAGCCACCTAGTGGCTGCTCTGCCCACACGGCGAGACAAATTAGGTTAGACTACTAGTCTATGCCTCAATCCTCTCCGCGGCACGATTCATTTCATTGCGACAAATTGAAGAAATCGGAGGAAGAGGCTTCCAATCTGACGCGTCGGAGCTAAATCTCGGATTTGGCAGCTTTTTATTGGTGGGAGCGAAAAGTCGGATGAGATGGCGATGATCTATCTTACCGACGACCCTTCAAATGTTGCCTCTTCGAGCTCGCCGGCTGTGGGGATACGTAAGGTTAGATGCAATTGACGTGAATGAATTTTTTTTTATCAACGACTGTGTTATCGAAGGTGACGATGTTTAGATTCAAGAAGAAGATAAAAGCCATGTCTCTCGCCGCTCGTATTCAGGACTGAGCACTCACTTAGACAGTCAGACTCAAACTACTCACTAAGAATCAAGATATTCACTCGACGCGTCGTGACAGTATGAATCCAGTCAACACCAAGCCATACCAACTTCCGCCCGATGCTACTTGGTTCAGTACGAAATCCCTTTGCCTTCCATCAACAGCCCTAACGCAATAATCATAGTCACCGGGTGCTCCAGCGGCATCGGCCGAGCCATCGCAGAGCTCGTAGCCAGCAAGTCCGGGCAACGCCTCATCGCGACAGCTCGAAACATCTCCAGCTTATCCTACCTGGCCGACACCGAGACAACTCTGAAACTGACGCTAGACGTCTCGTCTCCTACCTCAGTCGAGCAAGCTTTCAAGGCAGCTGCAGATCACTTCGGCGACGGCTTCCACATCGATGTCCTCGTCAATAACGCCGGGTACGAGCTCGCGGGCGACACAGAGGCCGCGACGGAGGAGGAGATGCACGAACAGCTGGAGACCAACTTCTTCGGCACCGTGCGCGTGGCTACGCGCGCCGCGAAAGTGATGCGGCAGTCCAAGGAGCGTCGCGGCGGGGTTATCTTCAATATCTCCTCGCTTGCGGGCGTCGCCGCCTTCCCTGGCTTTTCTTTCTATCACGCTAGCAAGTTTGCCGTAGAGGGATGGTCGGAGTCTTTTGCGCGGGAGTTGCATCCGGATTGGAATAGTGAGTCTGATCACCTAGTGCTACTGGTTCGTCCGCTCCTGGTGGCATGAGCTAACTCGTGCGCTTTTTCTTACTCTAGTAAACGTTTGCATTGTTGAGCCCGGTGGTATCAAGACCAATTTCGAGCGTGGCAGCAAGAGATACACCAAGATCCACGAGGACTATGATGGTGATGACATGCCTGCGCGAAAACTGGCTGCCTGGGTGAAGAAGGGTATCGCTAGCGGAGCTGGTGTCGAGGCATCAGCCGTAGCTGAAGTCTTGTACCGCGTGGCAACTCGAAACGAAGAGATTCCGCTCTGGTTGCCACTGACAAGCAACGCTGCCCAGCTGATCAAGATGAAATTGCAGGCGCGCCTCGATAACTTGGAGGCGGTCAAGGAGCTGACTCCCATCGACAAGAAATGAAGCGAGCAGCTGGGTTGAGTTGATGATCCAGCCAGGCGGCCTGTAGTGAGATTAGTAGAATTTAGCTGTATAATGTAAGAAGATAGGCCATAAGTGCCTACTTTGATAGCCGGATCCTATTCTTGACTTCGCCCATGGCGACAGTTAACATGACAGTCGCTCAAAGTGCCGGGGAGAAATAAAGCTTAGTTCCGAGCGCACATTCTCGAGGGGTAAACTATCTTGACTCAACACTCGTGGACAAGGCGACCATAAACCACGACAAATCAACGCGCCCGCTCCTAATGACACTACATAGGCCTCACAATTCTTCCACCAACATTAATAGCCGGGCGAACTTCCCATAGCCATCCAACCCTAGACAACTCTCACATCAAGTCTCCTCCACCATAGCCCCAGTTCCCGGTTTCCGCGCCTCAATCTGCACATATCGCCAGAATCCATAACCACGATACGCGCCGACACCAGCAACGGTATTGATGAAATAGCGCTCCAGGTGCAGTAGCGAGATAATCCAAAACGGCACGATAGCCAAGACGTAGAAGAAGCGCGTCATGGGACGGATATGATCAGAGAGATCGCGCACGCGCACGTCGACGAAGCCCGCTTCCTCGAGCATGCGCTTCAGCGCGCCGGGACTCGAGACGGCGTTGGTCGGCATCGCGGACCACTCGTTGACCTGGCGCATGGCGCGTCGGAGATCGGAGCTCGGGGCCTTCGTCTTCTCGTCTGGACTTCCAGTATTCTCCCCGTTCTTGTGGGTCTCAACAGAAGAGGTAGGGCTGGAAGTAGAAGCGGATTGTCCACTTGCTTCCGCCCGCTCCGTCTCCTCGAGCACGTTATCGTACTCATGCATAGCGAGTCGCCCCCCGGGCTTGAGCACGCGGAAGAAGCCCGCAAGGACTCTTGCGGGGTCCGTGGCGTGCACGAACGTCTCCATCGTGTACACGGCGTCGAAGCTTGCGTCAGCAAGGGTGTCGAGGTGATGATAGTCCATATGCAGAACCTCAAGGGGGCCCACCTGCACCTCCCCTTCCGCCCCCTGTTTCCCCTTGCTCTTCTTTTCCGTTTTCTCTTTCTCCTCAACTAGCTTCCTCGCCGTCCTCCTCGCCTTCCGCACATGTCTCTCGACGACATCAATCGCCGTAATCCTCAGTCCCTTGCGCGCCATATATCGCGCCACGTGACCATTCCCGCAGCCAGCATCCAGAACGCGCGCCGAGCTACTCCGCCCGACGTGCAAGGCCTGGAACAGCTGCTCTTCCATGCGCCGTAGTGAGTCCGATAGCGGGAACGGATTATACGACTTCGGGTCCTCGTAGTACCCGAAGTGGCGGGTGCCCCCTAGCAGCAGGTCATACCCGAGCACCGACTCAAGGGAGGCGTAGTAAGACTGTAATTGTGGGTTGGGGTTGATCTCGGGCTCGGGTCCGGCCATTTTGCCCTTGCGCCTAGGGCTTAGACGGAGGTAAATTGGGAGTTGTTATTGAGGAATTCATGTGACTAAACAGAGGCCGAGTAGCGGTCCGTCTCGGTTTACGCGATTGCGGCTCTGGCTTGCAACGTGGTGGAAAGATTATGCGTGCTGACTGAAGACTGTCCTGGGCCTTGCCCCTGGCATCCCTGGCATCCCTGGCATCCCTGGCATCCCTAGCTGAATCTAGCGAAGTTCGGTCCACTTATCTTGACCTTCAACATGTAATCATTCGCTGCACAAAGATCAAGGTGGTTTCGATAGCCTCGCGGTGTTGTCTATTTTATCATATGGCAAGACTATACATTCACTTGTCTGCTCTGGATATCCATGCTATCGTGAGCCCCGTTCTGCTTTGACTTCTTTCTGGGCCTGGGCATTCATATAAATCGCCTCCTTCAACTTGGCTATAACTTCAGGTTGTGCTCCGAAGGCGACCGACAGCTTATTATCGAGCTCTTGTTCAATAGTGGTCGTAGTTTGCTGTCCTCTTTTCCCGGTTCTTGGTCCATTGATTAGCGTACCCCATCGCTGTGTGAAGGCGTAAATGCTCTGTCGTAATAGCTCATCAAGCTTCTCATTCGCATCCTGATCGGCTTGCACGTGAGTGCGATTCCCACCAGGTTTTCCGTTGGTAGTCACACCCGGAGTCGACACAGAAGACCAAAGCCCAAGCGAAAGCGTGCCTCCAAGAATGCCCCGGAATAAACCCATCCAGTTTTGTGGGCTAAGTGTGTCCCAAATTTGACCGAAATATTGCATAGTCGCTGGTTGTGCCCTAACGTCTCCGATTTCAAGAGACATTAGCCCGTTCTTGATGATCAGTAAGTTTTTGATCATAAATAGGTCGGGATCCGGATCTGGATTCGCTGCTTTATTGGTCTTCAAGCGTGCCTCGGCACGTTGTAAGGCGGAGATGGTTTCAGTTACTAGGCGAAAGATTACAGGACTAGACTTTTGCTGCTCAGGACAATTAGCGTGCGAACGCAAAAAAGGACTGGGTAAGTCAATACTCACACTTCGCTCTTTAGGCATTGCTTGGTCATACATGGCCAGGAGCTCAAGGGAGCGCTTGACAATAGGATACGCATTAGAAGATGCCATATTGTTGGTAACAGGTAATGCCTTGAGTGATTCTTGTGGTATGGGGGCCTTTGAAATTGATTTTGTCACTTCCGTCTCGAAACAGCCATCTACGAATGGCCAGAGGTGCTCGGTGAGAAGCCGTACTGTCAATTCATGACAATGCAGTGAGTATTGGGTCTCTTCTTCATCGTACTCTAACATAAGATACTCGTTTGTGACCCAGCCCAGGAGATTGCATGTGGTCTCAAGGTCGGTGCCTTGAAGCACGGGTTGTAGAGCTGTGGCGATAGGGCTGGGGTTGGCTGTATTGACTAAGGCCTTGGGCTGCGTTTTCAAGACCGCGTACGCCGACTGAGTATTGGGACTGAAATGTGGCTCTATAGAGAAAACCTTGAAGAAAAGATCCGCCTCATTAAAGGAGCGCTCGTAGCATTGCTTGATGAAATTGCGACAGGCCGTTTCAATACCAGCCTCTTTAGCCTCTTTCCGGAAGGCTTCCAGGTCGTGCTGGGTTATGGGTCGCAAACTTCGTTCTCGCGTATCCAGATAGGTTGAGAAGAGGTTGACTACGGTATTCACATACGTGTCAAAGTTCTGGGCGGGTATTGGCTGTCCAAACTGGTCATAACAACTACGAACGACTCGCTGGATATTCGTGATCAGCCCGTCTGCGTCCAGCAGCATTTGTTCGCTGCGGCCGTACGCGAGAGCATGTCGAGCGGCTTCCGACTGTGTGCCTAGAATCTGTTTCGATATTTCTGAGGATGTTTGTTCAAGATGGGCAGAGAAGCCAACTTCAAGAAGATGGAGTGCTTTCGTTAGGAGAGACTGATAGCGCGCCAGGTATGATTCAGCATCGCGATAATTAGGCTATGGAAAAGTCAGCAACAGCGAATCGCTCGACACATGGGCGTGTAGGTGGAGGCTAGAGAACTCACGTGCTGTACCATAAACTCTATGCAGGCGTCCAGGTTGGTGAGGATCTCGCCAAAGTTCTCGTGGTCCACCAAGCGACTCGCGCCAGGGGCATTGAGCCTCCGGGTGACGCCGTCCAGATAGGCATAGTAGTGCAGATCGGTGCCGACCTCGTCTGCCAGCTTCTGCAGCCTTCGCTCCTCGGACAGGAGATCGTCGCATTGGGCTTGAAAGGATGAAGTCTGTGCTTCGACGGCCCGGAAATTGTCGGCGAGCGAGGTCAGGAGGCCGAGTGCGCGATTCGCGTCGGCCACGAGTCCGTCCAGGTGGCGCACCGTCATGTCCAGCTGGTCGCGGTAGAGTCTTTGCACGGGTCAGTCAGTCTGGGCCTTGCGCAATGGGCGGCCGCGTCTCTGGCGCTCAGCCTCTCCGCCTCTGTCTCTGTCTGTCTGTCTCTTACATGTACTCCTGCTGGCTCGCGTCGACGAGCTCGGCATCGATCGTTCTCGACGGCGACAGCCTGTGCGTCTTCAGGGTATCCTCGGGGGTTTCAATCAGCAGGGCATCCAGGCTGCTGTCCTTATTCCTCCTTCTCTTTTTCTTGGCGGCATCTCTGGATAACTGCGCCCGCACGACACGGTAGAAGTCGGAGTACGACTTAGCTCGGGGGAGCAAAGTCGGTTCGGGAGGGCCAATCGAAGCCTCGGGCTCTTCGTACAGGCGCTCTAGCGGTTCGGCATCGCCAGGTTGCTTGTTTCCCTAGCCCGCGGTCAGTTGGCCAGCTCGCTGGCTGCGATGTTGCTGGTAGATCAAAGCTCGGAGCACCGACATTTGGCTGTTGCAGTAGGGACTCTCGCCTTCGCCGACCAGAAGAAGGCTGGGAGGCAGACGTTGTTTTCTTGAGAGCGTTGTGGTCCGGTACCAAGCTGTACCAGGAATCTTCATACATGGTTGTAGAGTTTGGAGATGGGACGGGACGCCCCGGTTGCGCGCACTCTCGCCGTGGTGAGGATGGACATCCCACTTCAGAATCACACGTGGAATTCTGTAGCGCGGAAGCTCTGGGCTAAAACTGCGCTGTAAATGACGGCAAGTTTAGGGGAAGGTTCACTGCATGGCCCGCATAAAGACGAGCCGAGATTGGGCGGTGCTCGGTGCACAGTACCTAGGTAAGCACCTAGTACTGTTCCACCTAGCAGCCTACCCTACAGCGGGCCCTTGAGCCACCAAAACCTCCTCCCCCGCACAAATACCTACCCACGCGGAGCCTCCCTTCCCCACTGCAAAGCTTCTGAGAAATCCCAACATGCTAATTGGCCGGAGTAGGTAATGGCAGGGTTCTATCCACCAAAAAAAGCCCATGATCGCACTACTGATCTCATCATTCTTTCATTGAACATTGCATACCCAAACTGCAGCACAAAGCCCCCCAGAGTCGTCCTCTTCCACGCGGCTGTGCGAGAAACGCCGAAACGAGATGGGATCGTAACCGCCGATCAAGTCTGATAGATTGAAACCCGTGCTGCCATCACTATTCGCGCGACAACTGTATCGACGTTCCACGACACCAACCGACAATGGCTGCTTACCGACCCCTCCTACGCCATGCTCCATTGGCGTGGAGGTCAGCCAAACTCCGGCCCGTCGGGGTAATGCAGCAATGCTCTCGGTATGCCAGTTCGTCTGGAGGGGGCCAGGAGAAGCGTGGTGTCGGTCGATTGGTCGGTGGCTTGTTGGTAGCGCTCACGGCTGGAGGAGCTGTGCTCGCCTACCCAGTCTTGACGAAGGGCGTCAGAGAGCCGGTGAAGATCCCGGAAGCTGTCATCGAGTACGAGAGGCAGCGGCCGCAGCCCGACACGAAGGAAGATAGTAGGGACCTGATTAGCAGTCAACATCTACAGGTCAAGAAGAGCTGGGAGCATCCGGGCGTGTATTGCTGGGGCTCCAACTCGGGGAGGGTCGCCGCCCCGGACTCGACTGAGAGCGTCATCAAGACGCCCCGACGCATCCCCTATTTCGACGGTCAGCTTATCAGAGATTTAAAACTGGATAAAGACTTCGGTGCCGCCATCACTGAACAGGGTGATCTAGTACAGTGGGGGACGGGCTTTTCTAAAGACAACCCTACCCCTACCCCTACGTTGAAAGGCAAGGATTTGACACGCATTGAGATCTCCAGAGACCGCATCATCGCCCTTGGTAAAGATGGCTCGGTGTATTCAATACCAGTTGCGCAGACGGACCAAGGCGCCAATCAAAAGCCAGCCTCATCTTTGTGGTCCATCTGGTCGAGCCCCAGCAAGATTAACTACCGACGGCTGACGCCTGATGGACTAGGCTGGGGCGAGCGTGTCACCAATATTGCTGGGGGTCTCGAGCATGTCCTGCTCCTTACTTCCAAGGGGCGGGTGTTTTCTGCCGCTTCGAGCACATCGGACTTCCCGTCAAAAGGTCAGCTCGGAATACCAGGTCTAACTTGGAACAACCGTCCGCAGGGTGCCTACGACCAGCCGCACGAGATTGATACTCTAAAAGGGTTCAAAATTTCCCAGATCGCTGCTGGTGATTACCACTCCCTAGCTCTCGAGAAAGACGGCCGCGTCTTCGTCTTTGGCGATAATTCGTCTGGCCAGCTCGGCTTTGAGCCCGAGATCGAAATCCCCTTTGTCGACGGGCCTATCCCCTTACCGTTCTCTAAGATGTACCGTGGTACACACGAAAAGCCCCGCGTCACATCCATCGCAGCTGGCGGGGCAAACTCCTTTTTCACCATTGATGCGACGCCTACCGCAAAGCCTAGTGATGATGAGCGCGGGAGCCGAGGTTTGGGTCGCGTAATATCCGATGTCTGGTCCTGCGGCGCTGGCATTTGGGGCACTCTGGGTAATGGCAGGTGGACACACGTTTCGCTCGGCCCTTCAAAGATCAAGAGCCTTTCTGGGCTGTCTGAGTTCGACGAGAACACCAACTCGATCGTCCCAATCCGACTTGCCTACTTCAGCGTCGGCAGTACGCATGCCTCTGCCGTTCTCAAGAACGTTACGCGCGTCGATGCCTCAGACAAGACCTCGGACCAGGATACTAATTGGGGCGCGGATGTCTTGTGGTGGGGAGGGAATGAACATTATCAGCTCGGCACCGGTAAACGAAACAATGTTGCCACTCCCATGTACATCGGTCCTCTTGACGGCGGCAAGGGCGACGCAGAGAAGGGACGCAAGGATGAAATCCATCGGTTTCAAATCGCCCCCAAGGCCACGGTCCGGCTGGGCGAGGGAGGTAAGGGCAGGAAAGCCACTGTTGAGCAGCGAGTAGAATGCGGTCGGTTTGTCACTGCAGTGTACTCTGCAACATAAGAAGCCAAGAATGGTTGGTCTCGTCTATTGTATATATATGTACTGTAAAAGTTTATATCAAAGCCGGTCAATGGGGGTTATAAGCATAAGGTTTGCTCGTGGCTCCGAGCCTGGATATGGATGGCTCACACGAGGAACGCCACGATATCTTGGATCATTATGGATCTGTACGCTCGATACCCCTCTCATATCTACTTGCTTTTTCTCTTACCCACTTACCATGGCTTTTTATTTCATTTCATCCTGTCTGTGAATTCTGATTGTGAACTTACGTCGCGTTCAGTATGACCACTGTGGATCTCTGCTGGGGGTTTGCTAGTCTCAGGGGCCGTTTCCACATTCAGTATTAACTGTAACCTGAGTGTACACAATAAAAGCTGCCGCCTATGATCTGGGCAACTATATGCTTATAAAACGATGAGCAGCGTGTCTAGGACTTTTAATGTACGCGATAGTCATCGCTGTGCATACCAGCCAAAGTGGCTCACGCTTTACCTTTCCGCCAAGCAGAATCCTGGCCGACCACCGTATAGATCAGGATACAACATGGAAGCTGGCTAGGCTGAACCCTACCTGATTCATGGCAGGCGGATAGTGCTGTGAACATGTAATCGAGATGTAGGCACATGTACGTACCTACCTCATAGGGTTTTTAGGTACCTAGGTGGGCAGGAAGGCTCGGGTCATTACCTAGGTAGATGTTTTTCAATGACACCAGGGCAGTTGCGCGCTGTCCGTAGAAGGTTGGAGTGCCTCGTGTTTTCGTTCTATGCCTACTAAGTACGGTAACGAAACCCAGCTTCTGTCCTACATGCACATCACATTTGACCTCAAACGACTATCGCAGCTTATCTGACCATTACCATTACCATTACCGCTAGTCGCCAAAATGTTTACACCTCTGGCCGTCAAGGAGGAGAGCTCGTTCTTCTATCCCGTGGGCCACAGGCCTGCCGTTTCCCTCACACAATCTATGCCACCTGGTGTTCCAACTGATTTGTTACTACTCGGTTGCGGAGATGTCCGGAACATCTTATTCACCTGTCACATTGACGGTAGGCTGATTCTGACGAAGGTTGGACTAGAAGAATCCTAATCTCTACTAGGTCCTCGGCGGATGGACATAACCTGCTGCGACAATCAGAAAGCTATCATAGGTCAGCCACTGTCTTCCTCTGCAAGCAAGTTGACGGAAACCACTGACCCGTATCGTCCAAGCTCGTAATATCCTACTTTTAACACTCATCATTGACCAAGAAGACAGCCAGAATGACAGCCTCTTGTGGGATATCTACTACCATATGTACCTCAACGACCAGGCTCTGACCCTCCTTTGCTCTCAGGCCAAGAAGCTACATAAGCTCTCTGCCAGCCTTGGTACGTGGCAACGTAGTAAATACGGATGCAGACTCAGCTACTGCGACTCTACCACGCTACTCAAAGTCAGAAGCATGTGGGAGTTCTACAGCCGGGGAAATGAAGGAACTGACCTAAAGCCTCTCCTTGAATCTGCTCTTGAAAGGGCAAAATCTAAGAGAAGTACCTCAGATCACCTGGCTGGCTTGCGGTCGGCTATCCCAGCACAACGCAAGTCAGCAGGGTGTCTCAAGACGCTTCATCGGCACTATTGGAGGTATGGGAGTTTCGGGTTCAACGCGCAGGATGAGGCAGAAGCCAAAAATCCCAATCCTACTTTTCTTGTACAGGATGATGACGTCAGTGTTCACTGTTGTACAAATCCTCTTTTCGGCTTTCATCTTGCCACAGCCTTTGCATATATTCGCTCTGACGACCAAGAATTTGGGCATCTCAATGGAATGCATCAGCTTGTGAGAGTGGTGGAAGCAGCTCGAACCGAGTTCCGCCAGTGGACTGTGGCATACAAGAAGAAACTACTGGACACCAGAATACGTTTCTTCGTTGGAGACGCTATAGCCTTTGCGCACACTCTACAACACAGGCGACATACGACGATGATAACGGCACACTGGTATCGGGACCGATCTAGCCTCGAGCGGCTCCTGCTAGATGGATTGGACTATGCTTCTAATTCCGCTCCTCTAGACTTTGATGTAATCGATACATCTAACCTTAGTGATCATTTGGGCATGTTATTCCTCCTGACTGCAACTGCTCCCCTGTTGCGTTATCAGTCGTTCTCGGTTCTCTTCACAGAATTTCATCTGAATAGAATTGAAAAATATAAAGATGAGCTCGACAGCATGCTCGGAGGCCATGTTCCGACCGTGTCAACACTCCTTGGCTTGTTCCCTGTCGAATACTGGACCGGCATCTCATCTGTGTCGCTAAGTGATGAAGAAGCCCTCAACGAAATCATGGCTAAGAACTCTGAAGAGAATGTTTCTCAAAAAGGCCAGATATTTCTCAGAACGTGTTAGAAGAGCGTCCTGTGCATGACTTCAGGTCAAGGGCCGTGTCCTAAGTCGACAAAACTACAATTTAACTCTCGTAATCTTGCACAGGTCCTGTATCAGATATACAAGAACACGTTTCCTGATCAACACGAACAGAGTAACCAAGCATTTTGCCATTTCTCGCAGAGGCCGTGCCATCATGTCAGTTTCGCGTCATTTCTTCATCTTGTTCAGACAAGAGTCGAGACCAACTGGGACATGGTAGTGCACCACCTGATACTACGCATCAAAAAGGGGCTCAAGGACAACGCTCCGGAGGAGCTTTACACGTATTTTCATGTTATGGGGATATTATCCGCTAATGCCGTCAAGGAATGGTCTTCTAGCAGTAATGACTCAAAACTCCACCATGACTGTATGATATGGAAGGAATGGGGAGACATAAGAGACTCGAAGTATAAACCTCCAGTTGTTTGTATGATTCTCGAGATCCCCCCTTGGACACTAGTAGGACTTGCGGAGAGAACCGGCATGGAGCCAGGATTACCTGTTATACGTTGGCTCATTCAATGTATCAGAAGGAATTCACATAAGCACACGTTTTCTGCTTGCCAATTGACATTCGGACATATTACAACTATCGGGAAGCGGCACAGCCAGTCACTCGGGGTTACTGTGATAGAGGACTATGCCGGCTGGAGAGGTAGCTCACCCCTGATTGTGGCATTCTACATAGCCGCCAACCTTTCGACCACGGGCATAGCAGAAATGCTCCTAAGCCTGCCTGGTATGGACATACCCGGAAGCGTTCCCAGAGACACAGCCGCGGTGGTGTATATCACGCGATACGCACCCAATCAGACTGGATTTCCAGTTGCGACTGGCTTTCTCCCAAAACGACCAGCGGCCACAACAAGTAGCGGGGTTGACATAAGACTCACCCCTCACATTGACTCGAAGATTGGGAAGATCGGTGGTTTTACAGGTTGGCTAGGCATCACGTACAGCGATCGTGTACAAGCTATGCGAAACCACTGCGACGTTGATGTACTCACCCAGTCACCGTGTGAGCTTTCGATTCGGATAGGGCAGACTACGCCTCTGATTTTATCGCTCCCAGTTTATACCCAAGGTCACCACCTACGCGTAATCGATTATGACGCATTCACAATACGTTTGACTGTTCAGGTCGCCGATAGGTCGGTATACACGAAGTGGTATAAATATATGTATCCTATCCATCTCCGAGAAGGAAACCCGATAAATTGGAACTTATCATACGTCAATCTGGACAAATTCCCCGCTATTGACATCAGCCAACCGAAAAATCTTCTTTGGCTTTTGCCTCACCTAGAATCCTCGACGAAAGCCCGTGAACGGGACAACAAAGAGCACCTCACAGCGACATTACCCAAACCGTCCAACGAAGAGCTGGGTCGTTCGAATTTCAAGACTGCCATTTTTTCTTTTGTCTCCTCGTATATCTTGCATCCTGCCCCGGAAAAAGTTGTATTTTCAATCCATGGTTCTCGGGACGAGGGTGACAACCACATCTTTATTATACCGACAAAATTTCGCATCAACCTCGCCGACCGAATTGTCCTGCTTGAATGCGCCATAAGCACTGCAGCCGCTGATGTTGAAAAATTCATCATGAGATCCGGCTACTTGCACATCGAGAAAGTGGTACTAGGTGATGGACGATTATGGCTCTGGCGACAAATCTTGCCTGCGTACGTGGAACGCTGTCGCACTTGGGCTCACGGGAACGATTGTGACTACAAAAAGTTTGGGAAAATACCACTGGATGCTGGGACAAGCGAGAGATTTCTATGTCAATGCGGAAATGGGAAATTCGAGCCGGACTTCAATGCCGACTTCCCTGGATGGCCACTACTGAAAAAGCATTTTGTCCGGGCCGCTATCTCGCCAGGTCAGTTGTTACCCTTCCGCTAGCCCCATAATTTTTACTATTTTCTGTATCATCAGATATTACTTGCCTGAGGAGTTATACTCCCACCACCTTTTGGGACTTTGAAACACTATCCATTTCGTAATGACTGTAACTAACACAAGCGCATTAAATAGTATTTTTTGCGCCGTTTGCGGGCGACACATAACGACCTACGAGAACAGAGCCGAGCATAGACTCTATACCGGTATACTGAACGGCGGCGTGCTCTGTGCTTTAACCCCCTTGTTTTTCTTCCTATTTCCTTTCTTCTCAGCGCGAACATATTTTGCATGGGTAGAGAGATCTGGAGGCTGTTTTAAGCTGCCTGGGTATCCTCTTGGTCTAACTATCAGCAGCCATTTATACTATCATGGGTCCGTCCCTCGACTACCCTTCCGCCGCCAATTCTCTTTATTAGGCATCTAAAGGCTGGTAGTCGTTGAAGTTCCGGTGCCTACAAGCAGCGGTGTCTACTAGTGTTATAGAGCGGTATCACCATCGAATATAAATCATACATATTCTGCGCGTGTAATTCATAGGCTGAAAAAGGATCCTGTTCATTGAATTCATGACTCAGATAGTTAGGGAACCTAGTAGAACTAGTGTTTGCAGAGAGCTTGGAGCCCAAAATCCCCCAATTCTACACTCTTAGCCCTAGCTAGCCCCTTTCTCTCCGAGAAGCTACTTCTCACTCTATACTTCGCGAGAATCTCACTCAGCAGTATGGAGGTTCACAAGGCAGGCCATAACTGTAGGCAGTATAAATACCGATAGGGCACTCATTGTAGTCTTGGAAGTAAGAGAAGTGCGTATCATTAGTCGAGGTGACTGTCATTAGTTAGCTTCGCAGAACGATTAATATTAAAGTCGATCGATCGATCGATCAATCACTCACCTCCAGCAACACACGTCCCAGAAGCTACGAAGCAAGGCCCGACGTCAATCGTGTACGCATACCCAGGCTCCATATGAATGGGCGGGAAAGGAGGGTAAGGGCCCGGTTTGGGCTGGTTGTTGAACGTCGTCTGCGGACCGGGACAGCTGCCGGCCTCGTACCCGTTGAAGAAGAAAGTGCCCGCGCCCTCGTACTTGTACGACGACGTCTTCAGCTGGTTCTTCTTTGGAAATAGGAACTCCAGCGTGCAGTTCGCGTCGGCGCGCGACGCGGGGATGTCGAAGCTGAAGACGGTGGAGATGTCGTTCGGCGTGAAGACGCCGTGGTAGCTGGGGCCGAAGGCCTTGTCGGGCTGCTTGGCTGAGATCTGCGTGATGTAGTGCGGGAACTCGAACTGGCCTGCTTCGAGATAGGCTGGGCAGCCGGTTCTCTTGTCAAGGCTCCAGTCGTCGTCGTTCAGTTTGCGCTTGGATAGTAGTTCGTAGGGGGCTGCTAGCGCTGTGCTGAGGAGGAATGGTATGAGGGTGATGGAGCGCATGATGGGCAGTAGGAAGCAGTTACACCTAGGAATTATTGGTCCTAATGGAAGATCTGAGGGAGATATGTGTGTCTGACGAAGCTAACACAGTCTACATGGTGAAGAGAGCGATGTAAGATCTTATAGTACATCAACTGGCTAATAACGATGTAAGTAGTCTCGGAGATGTCTGCTTCGGACCAACATAGGTCGGTATCAGAAATACGAAGTCCTGCAGCAGCGCAGCCCTACGTGGCACGACTATGATCTAGTCGCCGCCCATCAGCCGCCTCAAGGCGTCAATCCAATCCGATGGGGAGGGTGGTCATGAGATTCAATAGTTCGCGGGAAGGGAGGGCGCGATCTTCGAGCCAATTTGCTTGTCTCACCCCGAAACACATGCAGTTGACCGTTTTCTGCCATGGTGTTAGAACTCAACCAACCGCGACAGTTCGTGTTAACCCAAGGGTTCAAGCATGGCTTATTGTCAGACATATGTCGGGAGCCGTCGCATCACCACCCGTGTCACTGCTTATGTCTGTTGGCGGCTCGCTTGATACTCTGCCCACCTATCGCGCGACGCCCTTCGGGATCATGTCTACTGTATGCTGCTCGGGACCGAACCCTGCTTGCTTGTCTTATCTAAGCATGCAGAAGACGTGCTAGCAGAGGGCATTTTCAGCCTCAGGTCTACCCACGGACATTCGACACTGTCTAGAGCTATCAGCTGACTTAAGTCCGTGGATCAGATCCGGGGAGCTCGGCCTCAGCTGAATAGCTACCTGTCCGGACTTCATCTACTGGTAGATGCGGGATTCCGATCTGCCATATCTTAAACAGTCATTTCAATTCATGTTCGCTACCGCTCATGTTGTGTTTTCTAGGCGCAGTCGAGGAGTTTTCTTTTCCGTTTCTTTTCCTTGTCTCTTCCCCTTGACTGGTCCCTCAGCAAAACTTAATTCACTTTATGTAGCACATGCTGAAGCTGGTTTCGTGCAAATATTACAGAATTAGTTGCCAAAAAGATGTTGTATTGGGTTAAGTCTAGCTAGCTAGTGGGGGGTGGAAGGGTATACACCACTGTAACTATTACCTGCATGAAGTTTATGCAAGAGTGGCAGCTGACAGAATCTTTGTCCGACGTCGATAGAGTTTAGCACCTGATTTGACCAACAACTGCGATGGGCTGGAACGCTGGTAACGGGTCACGCCACAGGGATTAATTCGTTGCATGGTTTAGTGGTCTCGGTGCCCTACAGTAGGTAATCCGCCTCACCGTTACTAGTGTGACCTAATTTCACCCTCGTAAATTGCCAGCACGCGTATTAATTCAGGGAAATTACTAGTATATACTCTTCGTAACTTTTCAAACCCTAGTTGACCTTCCTTGTGCAAGGAAATATTCCCGAAAGCTGCCACAACTTTCTTGCAACGTATTAGCGCATCTAGAAGGACGAGCGAATACTGCGCCACTAGCATGGCAGCTTGCATTGAGTCCTACCCCAACTCCCGCCCCTTCGGGTCCCACGAGCACTAGTCCACGCCACGACAGCTTTGAAAACTGCGCCGCCGACGGACTGATTGAGGAGAGCTTGTATGTATATTTATCTCACGTCAAGTATTCGCCCGGTCGCTTTCCTTCAGCTCCGGAGTCCTATATACGGTAGTGTTATGATGCTCAATACGAGGGTGAGGGTAGCTATCGCGCTGCGGAACTTACCGCTCCGTCATTTCACTAGCTGTAAATGCAAAAATAGAGTCTCGTTGAGTCGGTTAGTTGTTAATCACCTTCACAAGCGCGATGGTTATAACCTTGAGGCAAAGCTTTAGATATAGCTATTGTATGACCACGTTGTAAGGTCATATCTCACCCTAGCATGCCTTGTTTTATAGGTGATAAAAGTATAGAGATGAAGTAAAGAACTCATGACCCGTCGAGGTTCTCTAACGTCTCTTCATGATACTATTGTAACCTTATTCCACTTGCCCGATGCGCTGAAAAGTTTCGGGTCGTAGGTCTCGAATGA
Source organism: Xylaria sp. FL0043 (assembly GCA_022578865.1). Taxonomy (NCBI): domain Eukaryota; kingdom Fungi; phylum Ascomycota; class Sordariomycetes; order Xylariales; family Xylariaceae; genus Xylaria; species Xylaria sp. FL0043. The sequence continues at coordinate 73,124 of MU397325.1, read as the reverse complement.
CTTCGAGCAACTTCCCATCTTCCATCAATGCTACAGCATCTCGTCCAATCACAGTATTCTCTTGTAGGGCACCAAGCCTATGAGCGACAATGATGACGGTATGGCCCTTCTGGGTGAACTCGTCGTTGATGATGCGGTACATGATTGATTCGGTCGCAGAGTCTAAGGACGACGTGACCTCGTCTAAAAGTATTACAGGCTTTACTCCAAAGCGTCGTAACGATGCCACTTTGACGAGTGCTCTACAAAGCGCGAACAATTGACATTGGCCTACCGAAAGTTCTTGGAAATGCGAGATTTTTCGGTCGAGGATCCCGTGCTCATCTGAGCGGGATATGTGCATTGTGACGCGTTTCTCCCCCAAATGCGACGTGTCAGCGAGGAAATGCTGCCACAATCCAGCTTTGGTTAATATATCGATGACGGTCTCGTCAGAAACAGACGTATCTGAGTCTAGATTGAATCGCAGAGTCTCATTAGATAAGAGTAGAGGCTCTTGGGACGCCGATATGAAGCATCGCCGACGAAGCAGGTCAATATTCACACCTTTAATGTCGACCCCGTCTACTTCGATCGTTCCAGAATTCAGCTCCAGAAGCCGGAGAAGAGTTAGCAGCAATGTGCTCTTACCACTTGATGAACGAATAGTGAGTTACCAGACAAAACATAGACAGGATGCAGTAGTAGCTCACCTGCCCGTCCGCCCGCAGACAACAAGTTTCTGGCCTGCAGGGATGCTCAGATTCACATCTCGTAGAGCTGTCGAACTAGATCTACATTTTGCCCTTGTCAGCGATTTTGTTGGCGTGGGAATCAGTGGCAAACTAACAGGTATGAAGCAGTGACGTCTTTGAACTCAACGTCCCCCTTACAGGGCCAATTTTCCGCGGGCTCCGAACTCTCGGCCTCCACACCCTCAGGTAAAATCGATGTTGCGAGCGATTTCAAGCGAGCAATGGAACTCATAGAAGTTTCCAGTTCCGTCCAACTGAGAACCAGTTTAGGCAACGTCGTGTTCACTACCAACATAAGATTGAGCGCAATGCCAATCTGCGCACCACTAACTGTTCCTCGAAATGCTACGGCTATAGCGACTACACTAATAGTGACGGCAGCAGTCAAGAGGTCAAGGACAATGTTCAGCCATTGCTGGAGGCATAGAAGGAGGTATCCTGCGCGTTGAAACTTATCAACACGAAAGATGTTGTCCTGTACTACGGACTTAGACCAGCCAAATGACCGTATTGTTTCGAGACCTTCGATCTGCATACTTCAGATTAGCTCTTATTTGCAATTGACCGCTTAGATATATAAATTTCCGAATACGTACGGACTCTAAGAAACTGGAGAAGACTCCGGCCTGGGACTGTAGCTCTAGAAACCGGAGCTGTCTTGACGTCCGTAGGTATACCTTCTGTACTATATATACCACAGCTGCGCATACTGGTAGATAAATCACAAGCCACTTTTCGGCGACGCAAAGGATAGCAATCTGCGCTAGGAGTTTAAGTATTTCTAAACTCGTCAGTTTCTCGCCTTCAGAAACAATAAGGTAGATACATACGAACGAGAACAGTTGAAAGGGCTGACGGCAGCTGTTTGTCAATGATTTGGATGTCTTGACTAAATCTAGGCACTGTAAGTAGTGATTGGGCGGTTATTCAGGGTATGCAGCACTTACCTATTCAAGATAGAGCCGTTTTCTGTTTGCGAGAAGTAAGAGAGAGGGGCGCTTATCAAAATCAGTATATTCCAATACCATGTCGACGAGGGGTTAAAAGAAATATAATAACCTCGTGACACTGCGTAGAAGATGTCGATGTAGCTGCGAACCAGAATGCGGAGCCAATCTGATAGCAAGGCACCTAACGAACCCTTAGCAAAATGAGCACGTGGAAGGCTCGGAGAACCTTACCACCCCATGACACTAGTTGAAAACCAAGACATGAACGATATGAGGAGGAGTCCCCCAATGTAGAATGCAGAATCTCTCCCGCCTACTTCGACCCACAGCCGGAGCCAGTACGGGGGAACAGTAATGAAGAAATCATATATCGCTGTAGTGGTAATTAGGATAGCAAGATCGGTGAGACCGATGAAGCTGAAGTAGTAGCCTAAACTCATATTAGTCGCATTCATAGACCAGATAGACGAAATTACCATAGAGTGAGGGATCTCCGGTGTGCCTTTCGAGGTCAAATTTAATCTCGTCTTTTGCCCGGACCTGTGCGGAGAGCTTGTCGAAACTGGCCGAGAGAACGGTGCTGTCCTTGATATGATTACTAGGTGAGAACTTGGCTACAGAGAAAGCTTTGGCCTTAATATCTCTCCAGCTGCCTTGCCCAATTACCCCGCGTTCCCCTAGAACCACTATGTGGTCGGCCAACTGGAAGTACTGAGCTGGACCATAGTGAGCATAGAGAAGACTTAGCTGATGAACGAGGGAGAATTACAAGAGTTTGAAATAAGGACAACAGTAGTCTTCAGTCGCCGGATTAGGCCTGTAGTCCCGAAGAGGTTTTCGAAAACGGATTGCTCCGTCTCACCGTCTAGCCCGCTAAAGGTATCGTCAAGAAGAAGCATGTCGCATCTTTGAAACAACGCACGTGCGAGTGCCTGTAATCGTCAGTTACGCCAGGCACCAACAGATCTGAGTAGCTTACCACTCGCTGTCTCTGTCCTCCCGACAGGTTGAGGCCCCTGCTGCCAATTTCAGTCCGGTCTCCGCGGGGAAAGGAGTCGATATCATGTCGAAGGCAACACGAGTTGGTCACCTCGTGATACCATGCTTCATCTACGTCCTTAGTAGCACCACATATAGCTTCTCGAATAGTGCCATTTGGCAGCCACGGCCTTTGGGAACAATACGCTATGCGCCGTGTTGATAGACTGATCAACCCGTGAACGGGGACTACCTCCCCAAGGATAGTGCGCATTAAAGTCGACTTCCCGCTTCCAGTAGATCCTGAGATGACAGTGAATGATCCAGCAGCCATTTCAATGTTCACGTCTTTAAGTATGGGTTGTCTGTTGCCAATGTTCAGCTGCCGGATCCGAATAGCGGGGTGAGCTTCCGCCAGGCGGCCTGACGTTAGGTCCCCGGATGCCTTATTCAGAGTGCTGCTTGCTATTGTTCCTCTACTATCATGTAAGGAGGGTTGGAGAAGGAATGCTTGTATTCTCTTTAGCCCGGTAAATGCGCCTACTGCGCGTGGCACAATGGTCATGACCATGTTTGCGGGATGGGTAATCAGGCCCAAAAGGGTTATCGTGGAAAATGCGGTCTCTGCGTTTAGATTGTGGCCACGTGCAGCTGACAACAGAGCGAAAAGAACCAAGGTGATAGCTGGAGAGAATATTCCAAGTGCGTTAGCTACGGTCAGGTCAGTTAGGGTTTAATTCGCGTCAGGATAATTAGGTGTTCATGGCGAACCAGAAGCATTGTTGTACACTACGATCCATCGCTGTTTTGAAGCCGTCCAGAGCTCCTCTTCACGAAGTTCTTGAATGCGACGGGTAAGTTTCTCTTGGAATCCTAGCATTTTGACAGTTTTCATAGAACTTATCATAGAGCTTGTCGCAGCTATGCGGCTCTGTGTTGCGCGGTTCCAGGCCTCCTGCCGTGGTCGTAGGTGCTTTGCGACATATCGACTCATGTGGGAACACACTACATTTCTCAGTACTGATAGATCTCACGAGAAAAACAAACTACTTACAATAAATCAGCGAAAGTGGTAGAGGCCAGATCCACCCAACATCGTTGGCTAAGAGAATGATACCAATCAGTACTTCGACGACCTGAGCCCATGTTTCGTGGGCCATTTCTGCAAGCCCGTCGAGACTCTCTGCATCTGTATTCATTAGTGTAATAGCCTGTCCATTGTCATAAGCGATACTGGGCGATCTCATGCTCTTATCATGTATGAGCGCTATAAGCGCGCTTCTTGTCGCCATCTTCAATTTGTTAATGCTGCGCTGATATATGGACGATGATACCTGCATTTCCGTGTCAGCACTTCACGGCATGGCTTGAGAATCCTGGCTTACAGCACGGCCGACGTATATAATCACAGCGGCTGCAACAAGAAAATATTCGTGGCCGGCCTCGGCGTCTGATGAGTAACTCGCCACATGTCTAATCGACTGTTTGATTAACACTGGCTGAGCATAGCGAAATGCGATCAATGATAGCCGAGGTATAACAGCAGCAAAGAACTGTGCCTTGAAACATCTCATCAAAACTAATGATAAAGTTCTGTCTGTCTCTGACTTGGCTGGTCTTGTCAGATGCCTGAAGACGTCAAACGCGGTGTCTTTTACTAACTTCGTTGGCTCCAGGCTTGGAGTATTGCCTTTCTTGTGGCTTCTGGCTCTATATCTGGACTGAGTTGAGGTAACTCTTGGTCAACAAGGGTGTTTCTGTACCCCTGAAGAAGGATCGGATTGATCCAAGTGAAAAGAACTTTGCCTAACACGCCATGGAGCTCTTCGGGAGACTGACACTTGTTAGCAGAATCGCTTGCAAAGACTCTGGCGCTAAACTCAAGTATCAGGAACACAGAATGAACGCAACAACGAAGAAGCACGGGGTACGACGTGTTCGACCATATATCTGTCCTGGGTGGCAGAGCGAGGTAGATCGCATCGCATAGTATGGACACAGAAAGACATAGTATGACACGAATCGAAGGCTTGTACGACTGTTGTTCATGAAATAGACGCAGGCTTAGGCCAACAGTGGCAAGCCCAGACACCAACAGCGATATCAAGCGATTAATATGCCGAAAATTAAACCTCGAAAGACCGGTCCAATATGACGTTAGGATTGCCAACAGTAAGACCCCAGAAGCCTAAGGCTGCTTAGTATTTGATCTAGGAGACGAGCAAGGAGTACTGACTGTCTTGAAAGATATCCTCCCGCGTCGGGTGGATCGTAGAGCCAGACTTAGCAGTAATACTGCATCGCACGTCATAGATATAACAATCAAAACCAACGCGGGCTCTGAAATCATTGTGGCAACAGCGAAACTTGCTGCTAGAGTTCAGCAGCACCGAAGCTGTCGCGGCTCTTCAGTAGAGCAATTTGTCAAATATATAGGGGGTGAGCGCCGCATAGCAAGGTAACGCTACTCTGACCGGGCCGGGGTATATATGTTGTTGGTTCTTTGAGCCTATCATGTTTCTTCATACCTGTGGAGCATCGTATCGCGTCATCACGTATGGGACCTCGTATTGACATTTAGCTATCTCTGCAGTGAGTCCTAGAAGAACTTAGGAATCGCGAATGAAATTACTGGTTTCAAAATAAAGCCTCTTTCATCTTGTAGATTACGTGTACCTTGCTATTCTCTTATTGACGGCTATGTCTTTAATCGGAATTGGGAGTGTTATCGCGAGAGCTTATCTTATCTGGATGCGATACGTGATCCTGAAGGCCTGCGTTCTTTATGTAACTATTGCGGACCTTCGCTTACCGGTGTGCCCGATGGCTCAGGGGTAGAGGTGGGTGGCTCCGAACATCGTATGCGGCAAGTTCGTCATCTAGGAAGTAAACTTAGGTAATCTCGGCTTCAACGTCACAATAGTCTTTACCAATCTAGTCTGTATCAATTCTTGTTAACAGCTCTGCCAACTCCAATATGACCAAGTCGCAAGCTATTCGAATTCACAATAGTGATTAGGTGGCGTCGTTTGTCAGAAAGTTGCGAGTGGCCTCTACTGGGAAGCCGGCGTTTACATATCCCAAAAGCAGCGTTAATTCTGTGATGATAGACATTTGGGGAAATGATCATACTAAAAGCACAAGATTACCCCTTCTGCCATCTTCTGCCCATACTAATATTAATTTGTTCATATTAAAATTTTGTGACTGGCAGTGTACACAGTGAAGATACATGAAGCATCAGTATCATTCTATTAGATAAAGGTTTAGGGAATATTAGAAAGCAGCTTTATTGGAGATGATTTCTTTGAAAAAGCCACCGATCTAGTTGCCCTTCTGTTGTACGGAAACCTACGCGCTTACGGGAGGCCACCTATGCGAGGCTCCGCGAACCACATGACCTGTCGTATTCATATTCATTATATTATAGGCATGAAGCCGAATTGCAGAATGTCCCGGCTAGTAGGTAAATAAAGCTATTCAGAGACTGAGACGTGCGCCTAAACCTTCCCATGAAGGAGGTTTAGGTCCGAAGGGCTCCTGTACATAGAGACTAGTTAGCCCCCCAAGGGACAGAGGGTCCTTTGGATGGCTAAGGATCATTATGCGCTCATGCATATTATTCTCATATTGAGTCATTCTCCATACCCTGTATTCAGCCCTTGTGTTGCCTTTGCTATTCCGCCACTGCACAGTGAACAATGCCTCCGCCCATTCAAGTCACGTTCTTACAAATCCATGTAGTGATTGTTGTGTGACCATAGCATTTTTGCCAGACCTCTGTGCAAACTTGGCCTCCTTCATTGTCTCCGCGGCAATACTTCGATATCTGGCCCCAGGCATCGTCAATTTCGTTTGGCGCACAGCCCTGGCTGTGTCCATAGGAACAAGCGTATGCGAGTGAACTGGCGTAGCGGGCCAGCAGTATGCCTGGGGCGGTATGAAATTTCGGTATTTGAGTTCCTTGATCGCATGTTTTGCTCAGCATGTCATGCGCCCTTTTTCTGTCTACCGGACTTTCTGTTGCCCTGAAGCACCTGTTTTTATCTGTAGGGAACGGTACTTTTCCAATTACTCCGCGTTTGGATAGGGCCAAGGGGGAAACAGTGTCGTTAATGAGGATGGGCTCCCCATAGGACTCCTGAGAACGCTGGAGTAGGGTCGAGTTGGCAAGGAGAGGAATAAAATAAACTCCATCCTCCATATTAGGATCGACCTTATAGCTAGCAACGGCAGCAGCAGCAAAGGTGGCGAAGAGGAGTGAAAGGAAGAGCATTATGAAAGATCCCTCGTTGGTGCTGAGGATGGTCTGAAAATATTTTGTGAGAAGTGTAAGAATGTCATGGTATTAGGTATCCAGAGTGAGGCTGGGTCACCGGTAGGCCACTGGCAATTGTATTATAGGGTAGGGACTCAATGTTGTTGATTGTTTATTGTTGATTCCTCTTCCCAATAGATCTGGGGGGAAACCCAACTATTATATAGATAAACTTGGGATATGGCCACACCACCTTGCTGGGTCCCCTCTACCTCACTGTGACCCTAGCTCCTGACAAAGAAGCATCAGTGAGTGTTTGTGAGACGTAGCGACCGCAAACTAGAGCGAGACATACGTAGGCTTTTGTACGTTGAACCTTCCATCCGTACCTAGGTCATGCGAACTCTCTAATATGGAACTAGCCCCCTGTGCTTCGGTGTCACTCGTGTCATCATAAACTTTGATCACGAGCCCTATTCGCCAACTAACTATGGTAGACTCATAGTTCAAGCAAGTCATTTATCTATGAACACCTAGATTGCCGAGGGATCAGAAAGGGATGCAAGAGATAGTCCGGCAATACTAGCCCTGGCGATCATCTGCATCAGATAAGAACCCTACCCCCACTTCAAATCTGCGTCGTGTCCCATGCTCCAAGGAGTTCTTGTCATTCTAGCATGTCAGGGTAGCTGTGCCTCACATGCATAGTGACTGACAGACCACTAGGGAGCTTTCTCCAACACCTTATTGTATGGCTAGAATTAGGTTCAAGCCGAAAATTATGATGGCGGAATGCTACTAACAGTCGCGAGAGATTTGCCCACTATCGACTAGTTTAAGTGGTTAGCAAGCCGTAAATACAGCAGCCAGGAATGGGATACTCGATATGAACGGCGCATGATCGAAAAGGCCAAGTCGCCGTGACAGCTGCCGCGTCGCATGGCATGCGGTCCGTGTGCGTCTTACGCGGAGCCGGAGTTGTACAAGCGAGACGGGTAACGCGTACTCCTGTGCGCAATCACGTTAAATATTGCCGAAGTGCCAGTAAGGCGGGAGGTACATCGGTGGCGCCCGTGCGGCATGCGCGGGTGCCGAACCGACTGCTTCAGTGAACGGATAGCCGACGGAGCTATTTACGTGTATAGTTCGGGATCGTGACTACGAAGAAGCATGGTCGCGGATTTGGCAAGAATCCGTAGCACCTAATATTCGTGCAAGAACATTGTATATGAGCTATTGCGAGAGGATGCCTGTCGTTGAAAGCAAGCTAACTGAGAAAAGTTCACACAATTTAGTTTCAATTATTGTTGATACTTCGCTATCGACGTGATAAAGACCGTCTTTTAGGGAGGATCGTGCGCAAGAAAGTAAGTAACTTAATTGAAAATTTGGCGGTGTAAGAGACCTGGGACTGGGCCAATCAGAGAGCACGAATAAGGTTACATATAAGTACCTAGCCCGAACCAGAGCTCAACGCCGACCGAGCCGAAGCTGACTGGAACCCGCACAAGAAGGTCAAGTCATCGCCATTGAGCGAGTTTGATGGCTGCCTCCCTGTCACAAAAAGCTCTTTCACCTAACTCAGCGTCCGACTTTGGTGAAGTGTTTAGACTTCCGCTTAAGTAAACCGTCCATTCCCCAAAGTTCCACCGTATTGGGTCGCATCGGATTTAGCCGGCGAGATAATTGATCCGGCCAATCCGGCGGGAGGGAGAGCAGGTATGGCCTGGCCCTACCAATTCGTCGATCTTGATCAAGCGCAGCTAAAGGCTCGCCGACACACTCTCGATCGCTACGGATTGATCGCGCAGCTGTCTACGCTGGTGCCCATCGTTCTATTCCTTCTGTACCGTCTTATCGCATGGGGGATGGCTAAAGCGACGGGGTCCGGGCGCGGGACGTACGCCGCCGTGCCGGACTCACCGACTTTGAAGCGGCAACGGTTGAGTGCTGTGGGCTCGTGGAGAACTGCCGCGAGGAAGGTCGCCTGGTGGTTTGGCGACGATGTCGTGTTCTTGGGTTGGAATTGGGGATCGCGGGACCAGATCATCGCTGGAGCTGTCTGGACAGTTTGGTTGCTTGTTCTATGCGTGGTAAACACGGGAAATGGTAAGATTATCGCCCGAGTGACACCCGATCGATCGTACGGGAGGTTACTCAGTGACGATGACGGGTGCTGATTGTCGGCGTAGATTATCTCCATCTTACCCGACGCTTTGGCATCGTCGGCGTCTCACAGTTTCCAGTGCAGTATCTGTTGTCGCTGAAGAGCCTCAATCCAATTGCTCTGGCGCTGAGATCTTCGCATGAAGAGGTCAACCGCTGGCACCGTGTTCTAGGCCGCGTCATCGGCGTCTTCTTGACCCTTCACGCGGCGTTCTACATCAACTTCTACTACCAGAATAACCTCCTCGGACAAAAGATCACTTCTCTCGTTCCAGTGCTAGGTTTCACCTTGATCACCTCCATGTACTTGCTGTATGGCACTGCTCTTTCGGTGGTGCGGCAGTACTCGTATAGGGTATTCTTCATCACGCATCTGATAGTAGCGCTTGCGTTACCTCCGGCCATCTACTTCCACGCGCACCATGCGTCTTTCTACGTTTGGGAGTCCCTCGTCGTCTTCCTTCTGGACATCGCAGTGCGCCGATTCCAGATTATTACAGCTGATACGCAGGTTGAGCTGATACCAGGCACCGATCTTATCAAGCTCGTTGGCAACATCCCGAAGAGCAAGATCGACCGCTTCGCGAAGAATCCGGGCACACATGTCTATCTAAGCATACCTGCTGCCTCTCGACCACACAAGAACCCCATAGCGGCCGCGAACCTTGTCTTCGAGTTTTCTTTCAATCCTTTCTCCGTAGCCGCAGTGGATGAGAATTCCGGGCAGTTAACACTAGTGGCTCGCCGGCACAACGGTCCCATGACAAGCGCTTTTACCAACTTTGCGAGCAATATGAACAGTGATTTCAAGGTTAAACTCGCATTTGACGGCCCCTACGGATGTGCTAAGCGTTTCCCGAACTTGGCGGGTACCGAATTCGACAGGATTCTCTTAGTCGCCGGCGGAGTAGGAGCGACGTTCACACTTCCACTTTACCGCTGGATCCTAGCCGAGAACCCCGGAGCTCGTGTTCAGATGGTCTGGGCAGTGCGAGGTGCTGGCGATGCCACCTGGCCCGAGGGGAAAAGCATTATGGACGACGATAATGTCAAGTTATTCCTCACGGGGGATATACTGGAGAACGCAGATGACATAAGGCTGAGCGATGACAGCGAAGATGTAGAGCTGGCTCGACTGTCGAATGGCCCGCGGCAGACGAACCAGCCTTCGATTCACCGCGAGAAGAGGCCAAATCTGCAGGCCGTCGTGGATGATGTCTTCAGACAAGGCTTTGAAGAAAGGGTCGCAGTGCTGGTCTGCGGGCCAGAGGCTATGGCACGTGAATTGAGATCGCATGTAGGTGTTTGGGTCAGAAGGGGCAGATCTGTCTGGTGGCATAGTGAGAGCTTCGCATGGTAGACATAGAAGAGCTCAGATACCAATTGATCTCAATACACCTAGATGAATGGGATCTCCATGACGTGACCTGGCGGCGGGTAGCTTCGGCTACTGGCTTATATGCGGATTGCTGGTAATGAGATTGCCAAGGTTGCACATGTGAGGCTTATCGCTATTGGCAGCGGAAAGGACACAACAGGTTCTACCACATTTACCGTGCCCGCTTGAACTAAGTGTTGGCGCACATGCTCGGTGTATTAAGATGCGCCGGAGCTGAAGCCTGTATTTCATCATTACTATCATGGCCGTTCAAGAACACAAGAGGGGCAGACAGCTCTGAGGTTGGCTTTGATATTGCTATTCTGTCGCTGTTATTTGCTTCAGTGCCTCATCAACTATTTTTAACTTCATTTCAAGCACATAGAGGAATATCGATAACATCCAGGCACTGTATCGCATAACAGTACTTCCCCAATTATCGCCGACACTCATGTTAGGCTTCTTCATTGCCCTCAGCCAGCTTATTTCCATTGTTGATACCTGCTCATGGCTAACCGATGCGAGGACGGACTCCTTACGTTCAATTTCCATAAATGTCTCATCTCGCGAGGCGCATTGTGTTGTCGACGCGTTGGATGAGTATACAGAAGGGGAATCAGAAAAACAGTCTCACTGACAACTTCCGCAAGCCTTGAAGTTGACGTGTACCTGATTTGCACAGGTGCTAAAGCTAATAAATTTAGCTATCTATCATGCTCTCACGGCTCTCACGAAGGCAGTTGAAGCATATGAAGCGGCAAAAGCCGAGTTCCCCCTGCTGAACAGTGCAGACCCGGGTTTTCTTGCTCCTTTAGTTTGCAAGAGATATACATAGCTCAGCTTAGCAAAGTAGGGTGTAATGGTATTGCTACTGACCCGACATAGTGACCGGTTCCCATTCCAAGACAGCCTGTCGTCAACCTCTCTTGATCACAACCCCGATTTGTCTGTGGAATAACTGCTCGCCCTTATCTTGCTTATAAACCTCTCTGGCTACATTATCGCACACGCTATATTTCTCTTTGAAATCGAAATGAAGGCGTTGCCACTACTCTGCGGGATTTTAGGCATCTAAAATACCTTGTCGGACTTTAACGGCCGAAAGGAGGATACCCTGATCGCAGTTCGGGCCGACAATATGACTCTGTCAAGATCGTGTGCGAGTTTAGACGATCAGGTATTAGGCTAACCTGGAACATACGCCAATAGGTGCGCTATCCGTATTTACAATCATACTAGAGTTCAATACTCATTAGAGTTCGGGGTCAATTTGGACCAGACGGACGTTGTTGGTGAAGTTCTTAGCAAGCTGCAATACGATATACTGGCCGAGCAGTGAGAATAAGGATATTGGTTATTCCTTCAGTGGCCTTGCGATTGGCTTGATCCCATTCGCAATAGCCGCCTTTCATGTGTGCTTTATGGTGATCAGCTACTTCTTGCTTATCTCTCAATCAAGGTCAATTACGAGGTTAATTTAACAGACTTGCACTTCATCTCACTGTTGACTGTGGGAGCTTGGATATTCAGCATCTCCCATTGTCCCGTCCTGGATAGACATTAATCTCCAACGCAAACCTGGTATAAGGCGGCTTTTAATAGCGGCGACCTTTGTCACCTTCAGACTTGTGTGAGTTGTGTTATAGGATATCAGGTTCAATAGGAACGTGAAATGTGAGGCGGAAAGTTGATATTATCCAACTACGCTAAAGGACAACTGGGCCCAGAAGCTCTCAGACTTGTCGGAGAGATCCAATAAGTAATCGGTTGTTCTCATGCAACAACGTCGTTCTAACGCCTGGTTTACGAAGGATCAGTCGGTCAACTAAGTTCCCTTCTAAGAATATGAATACCCTACAAATACAAACGAGGTCTACATTTCGCCTAGCCGAATTATATCGAAGTAGCGTAAGTGCTTACTAGTATAGCTTCCCCTTCAGCCGTCGTGGCTTTGATGTGTAGGGTAGCTATTTACACCTCTTCCGGGATTATAAATGTTAGCCAAATACTTGACCCACTCGATACTTTTCCATGTCAGGTAAAATTAAGCATTACTAGTACTATATAAGTAAAAATTAAGTACTAAGCTTTTATATTTTACTAAGTTTAGTATAAGTGATTGTAGGGGCACTTTATAGGTGCCCTGTGCGTCCTCTGTACGTCAGCCAAAAACGCTTTTAATACTGGTCCAAAATATTTACAGAACTGTGCGAGGTACAAGTATTACCCTGGTATAACCCTGGCAATGCCTCAGTAACAGCCCTGGTAAAATCGTTGGTGGAAGTATCGAGCTAACATTCATAATCCCGGAAGAGGTGTAGATCATATGTCTTGATTTCCCCAGTTACGTTAGCTTCCTCCCGCGCTAGTCAATGACTTACGTGTACTAGCCCGAGGAAGCAGCTGAGGAGGCGGGCCGGCTTTAGCGATCTATTTTAAAATTCATGTCAACGGTTAAGGTTTGACGTGCTACTAGGTAGTGTCTTGGCGGCTCCTAAGCCTGCTCCAGCTCTTACTGATGTTATCTCCGACCTCCAATTACACCTTTTTGCAGCAACATAGTTCAAGCACCTGAACAATCAAGAGTAAGGCGGGATATTGTATACTTTATTTAGCATTCGTGAAAAATCAGCGGAACAGAGAGTAGAGCGAAATAAAGACCAAGATTTGATTGAGATGATTATCCATCTCACGGTCGACGAGTTTCTAGGCCGGTATTGTGAGACCATATGCCCCAATGCTGGGTTCTAAGTGGGTGGCGTTTAGCCCGGACCCTAGAACCTAGCATAAATGCCGAGGCCGTAACTTTAATCCGTAAGGTCCTGCATGTCAGACTTCCTTCCAGGCTAGCGCTTATCTTTATCTGGATATAGAAGAGATATGAGATGACAGGCTGCGTGTACTAGACGTAGTGGCGGAGCCAGAGTTTAAAGGTTCGGCAGCGTTTTCAGACCGTCATCATGTGAGTCTCTTTGTCTAGCCATTGCTTCATGTAGAAGAGGTAGGTGGTGGTAGCAGTCGAGAATACCCTTCGATGCAGACGAAGTATTCAGCGGGTTTCGCCGATGGTACCCTGCAGCGCGCTCTGAACGATAAGCAGGCTACGTGCACAAGATCTTATACCTACCAAGAAGAAGATAAATAGGTATGCTTAGTAAGTAGACAAGCGGTTAATGCAATTTGGCACCCGCCGGACTGGGATGGTTCCGTGTTCAGAGCCTTGTACGAACGTGTAGTAGCCGATCTGCAAGTCGACGGCACAGATCGTAACTAACGCAGGAACCCTGCAACTGCATGGAGGCGGCGCGTAAACTCATGTTGCAGTGTGGGCAAGTTTCCAAACGACATCCACTGGTTCACCCGACATTCCACACTATCTATCTTCAACGCTGTGCCGTGACGATAGCATACTCTATAGCAGATGTAGCCATGCTAACGCGTAGCAGAAGGCAAGCCATCTCGCTCCCGCCTCTATATCTATTCTTCAGCCCCGCTAAAGGATTCCTCCCCACACGAAGGTCGCGTTAGCCCATATACAAGCGAAGTGTTGTGCTAGTAGGTAGATATTCATGACCTGCTGATGAGTTCGTTGACTTGCGATTTAGTTCCCTTTGCCCGAGCGAACCTCACGCCGCTCGCGGGCCTACAATCTAAGCGCTGACGACAAGCCTAATGGTATTGATCACTCAAAGCTGTTTAGAGTATCACAATAGGCGAAATTCTGGTTTCTGTATTGAATCCGCAGCAGAGCTGATAAGATGATTCTTGTTGCCTAAGGGGGTAGATACTCAGACAAAGCGTTTAGCTCACGTTCTCTGCAGCGCAAAATTATTTCAGATAATGTATTGACTGCTTGGCATTATCACAAGGGCTGAATACAGGGCTTGGAGAATAACTCAATATGAGAATAATATTCTATGAGCGCAATGACCCTTAGCCATCCAAAGGACTTTCTGTCCCTTGGAGGGCTAACTAGTCTCTATATACAGAAGTCCTGCGGACCTAAACCTCCTTCATGAGAAGGTTTAGCCGTATGTCTTAGTCTCTGAATAGCTTCATCCGAGACATCCTGCAATTCGGCTACATGCCTGTACGAAGGGTCATGAAGTTCGCGGGGCCTTGCATAGGTGATCTCCCGTCAGCGCGTAGGCTTCCGTACAACAGGCATGGATCGACATGTAATAGGCTACTCCCTGAAGCAGTATAGTGCTGACTACTTACGACAGCCTTTGGGTTCCGCTTGCGAGCCTCGAACGTTGATATACCATAGGTGGGCTATGAGACTAAGCATGGTTTGTCATCATAAAATCACGCCATACCTATTTCACCGCTGCTTCCTAACTGATCATGTTCAAGTCCGGTTCAACATTTTGTGTTAGAGAATCCAGGATAAGCCTGTCCCTAATTTTCCGTGTCAACTATTACTAGCAGAGATAAGTATACTCTGCGATCTTAATGGTACTCATATGTCTAAGTTCAGACTAATTTCGAGCCATACTGCGTGGGAAATATAAAAGGAAATGGCCTACGAAATACATGTACTCTCCAAATGGTTCACTATATTCTGGGTTTGTAGGGCTTCAGATGTAGTGGTTGTTGGTATCTGCTATATGTAGTTGTTGCTAGAAATAAATTTGTTTAGATTTCTAAGCGGAAAGCCAACCCTTCCGGTTACTGGTATAATCCTAAATCAAAATGTCTAACTATAGTTGCTTTCGTTATTGCTAGTTAATAAGACCGCATGCGCGAAAAGAACATTAACAATGACCCGTATTTGCCTTAGAACGTTACATATTTCATGCAGCGTGGTTTTTTACTAACGATACTTTCAGAGGTTAAGAAGACAGCTCAACTCGGGAAAGCACTGGCATAAAGAAGACAGAGAGGTTCATAGTGTCGTTCTAGCTTTGATCTATTCCCTGACATATATGCTTGTAGCCCACAAGTTCCTTTGGAAGTGTGCTATGGCTGAGTTTTGGTACCTGTTAACAGGGCTACTGGGCCGTGGCAGCTCTTTCACTTAACGAAATGATGCGCTTATCAACACAACTTACTCTATTAGATATATGTAAGTCTGAAATGCATGGTAGATTCCTGGAGAGAGTTAGATCTTCGCCATACTCGGATGGGCGCTAAGAGATCATGGCACTACTTCTCTCACTTCGCCTCTGTCAATCCTTAGCACTGTTCGAAAAGGTAAGGAACCAGGTAAGGCCGTAGTCATGGTCTGATTCTACCTAGATGGCGTGGACCATCTGGAGCACAGAGAAAAGATAAGGCGGAAATACGATCTCCGTAGTAGGTCGTCGTCATTTGATTCTTCACATGCCGGCTCAAGGGAGGAACATGTGCAATACAGGGTGTAACTGGGCGCTAAAACATTCAGTTTTAGCTTGCAGTGTGTTTCATACTATACTAACTATCGCCGTTGAGGCCCATAACGATGGGATGCCATTCTCGCCTCTTTTACCCGTTCACTACAGATCTACCTATACCTTTCCTGTATTAAGCAAAGGCATAATCGCTTTAAGGGTCTTCCCACTGGCTACTCATTGGTTAGATTACTCTATCAGATCCAGGTTGCCCAAATCAAGCTCACCGATTCGTCGATCCTGGGCAGTGGCGCCAGCTTACAGAGCCTCCGTCTCATAACCTATCTCAAATCAGTTAGGCAAGGACAGGGGCTCTCTCAATTGCCCAACTTATCTATAACATTTCAACAGTCATGAAGACTCATTTCAAGCTTATTGTCCAAATCCACTCCTGTCAGTCTATGGCGCAGCAAGAGTACGATCGACTATGACTGGGAACATCTAACCGCACTGACTAATCTTTGAGTAAAGATATGTCGTATTTGATTACTACAAATTACAGAGCGCTAAGTGCCAGTAACCATATTAGCATTCGTGGCGTTCCACAATCATTAGTTCCCAAGTAGGTTAGAATTCTGCCCCCCGTAGAGGTTCAGGATCGTCCTCCCTTGTCTCCTCGATGCCAACGTTCAAGCCTCTCCATGTAAATTTTTCATCCCACATAATCATGGGCAGATAATGTACGATGCTCCACACATCTATAACGCGTTATCTTCTGCAGGTTGCTTAGAAGTGTTGCTTGGAAATGGGTCTGTTGTTAGTCAGACGGAAATGACCGTCTGATGCCAGACTGCTAGCGCTCAAGGGCTCAATGATCAGATATTTAAAGGAGGTTCGACCTCTCTATGTGTTGAAATATATCAAGCCAGTCAAGAGAGTGAACTAGTTAGATCTGTCTTGAACCTTTTCACTGCTCTCTAAGATATTTTCAAAATGGGTGCTAACTGGTCCTCTCCTGGCGAGACTGAGAAAGTCGAGATTCCAAGCCAAGATCTCAGCGATCGCCTTACTATTACCGGCTTGGGGTCTGAATGGCCTGAACTTCTTGTTGGTGCAGGAGAGCTTCGGGAGTACGCTGAGAGCATTTACCCGGCTGATGCCCCATGGTACGTTATGATCGTTGCTCTTCGTTTACAAAGAAGTAATTAACATATCCTCCCAGGCTACAGAAGCTTCTCATGGTCAATGCCCAGACTGGCGTTAAGACGCGGGCCGTGCTCGAGTGCTGGAATGATCCTATGTGGCGAGGGCCGGTTCCTCCCACAATCGAGCAGGTTCATGAGGCGTTTGACAAATATGCACCCCCCCTGACCGCTGGCGCTGCGCGTAGGGCCCTGAAGGAAAGCAACATCGAAGCCTCAGCCATCACCCATATGGTTTCGGTAACGGCGACAAACTGCAAATGCCCTGGCTACGACCATCTTGTTGCCAAGGAGCTAGGAATATCGGGTGATGCCGAAAGATCCCTTATCGCAGGGTCTGGGTGCGCGGGAGGGTTGGCCGCTCTGCGAGTAGCCAATAGCATGGCTTGTGCTTCGACACTTCGTGGTCGACCGGCCCGCATCCTGGTTGTGGCCTGCGAGCTTAGCAGTATTAACCTCCGTGCCGAGCTCGAGGCCGCGAACACCTCTGGTAAACTTCGGATCGGCGCTGCCCTCTTCAGTGATGGCGCAGCAGCAGTTGTGCTATGCAACGACCTGGCACTGACTGAGAAGATGCCACGACTTTTCACCATCGCCGACTGGTGCCAGAATGTTTCTTCAGAGACTTATGAAGAAGTCTCTGTCACAACAGTGTCCCAGGGATTCCTGGTTTACCTCTCTAGAAACCTCCCAAAGCACGCCTCAGCAGCTGTCCACCGGCCACTACAACGACTCTTCGGCGGCAAGGATTTACCATCACCTACAAAGTGTGACTGGGCTTTGCACGCTGGTGGTGCGGCTATCATTCAGGGAGTGCAGAAGTCTGTGGGTATCCCTGACCATCAGCTTCGGGCCACAAGCGCCGTATACAGTACGAGGGGCAACACCGCCAGCGTGACGGTGCTTGCTGTTCTTGATAAATTAAGGACGATGGGCCCTGGCACTGAGGATGTCGTCGTCTGCAGCTTTGGGCCAGGTTTAACTGTTGAAATGGCACGACTCAAGCGACACTGCTGAGCACTCCCTGGTGGAAATTATTTTGTTGGTTTTTGCCCTCATGATGGGCCATTGAATATTAGGATGGCCATTGCGCTCAACAAGGCGGTTCTTGCAGGTCACTAGAAGCATACGAACTCTTTACAGAGGGCTATCTTAGAGCATCTCTCCGTCGTCGACACGAAAAGGAGAATTCATGTCATCAAGGATATAGATTTAGACAGATATCTGCATTAGAAGAAGCAATATTCTACCTCGTATATTGCTATACAGAAATACAATTAGTTCTTCACATCTCAACTTGTATCTGACCACCAGCCTCAGCGCGGTTTTCACTAAGGGGCATAAACTGTAGAGGTTTGTGGTGAAAGCTCCTTCAGAAAAGCGGTGAGAAGCTATCAGTTCTCATAATCATCTTTACATGGTCGTTATTCACTTACAATCATCTTACCTAACTAGAGTGGGGGAACAACTGCCTAGTTAGGAAATCCAGATGGCATAATCATCCCGCCCTCGATCTAGTCTGTTTGGAGACACCGAAAGTGGGACAGTAAGATCGGCAATAAATCCCGAGTGCCAAGGTGTTGGGCTATCACATGTTAAATGAGTGATTTCGACTTACTTGGCGCAGTAATAATCGATTGCGCAATTGAAATTGACCATGCCTTTGTTCTACAACTGAGGTTGAGGAAATTCAGTGGGGTTACTCGTAAAAAGACATGTGTAGGACTATTGGGTAGATATGGAAGATGACTAATTCGCAAACACCATTGCCCTAATTCGTCGAGTAGCATGTTCCTTGCACGCCTTTAGATTCCCGCGGCGCAGCCGCTGCGGCGTAGCCGCCTATAGTACATAAAGTGACTTAGCTGGCAGCTATAAAAAATGGAGCTACCCTCAGGTAAGCTAGGGGGGGATACCCTCAGTTGATCTGCATACTCCACTGCAACAGCTGGCTTGTTATTATGCCGCGATAAGGCGCAATACCCTGCTTTTCAACCTGCATATGTGGGCGTAGGGCAAGGCTCGTTAATAATATAATCTTAACCTACATGTGTCATAAAGGTCTCTGCATGTGTTAAGCTCGCCCGATCATTTCGATATGATATGTATGCGAGGGATTCGATTAGCATATTTCACATGGTAGGGGTATAGGGTAATTCAACACAAGGGACCCTGCAAAAAGCTAGGAATATACGTACAAGGCATGCCGAAGAATTACTAATATATATAATGCAGACAGAGATATATGCGTGGTACGTATAAGTGGTCTGCGTATTACCGGTATTTACTACTTGTTAACCCGTGGATGCAGATCTGTAGTAGTTTCGAATCGGATCTGTTCCAGCTCACATCAGCTACAGGGCTGCTTCGGTGGCCGGCGCTATGCAGCATACAGTATTCGATTATGACATCAGTGTCAGCTTAGTCAGGACAGAGTCAAGAAAATGCCGACATGCAAGTTACCCGTAAACTCCTTGCAAGGCACCAAAGGGTAGAATTACTACGTACCTAGGTATACTCCTTAGGCCAAGTTGATGTCAGAGAGATCGGATCATCGCGAGGGTTCCTTGTTACCAGAGCGGTGGATCGTCTCACTCCTGCTACTAACATTTACCAGACTCTGGATCGGATAGTATTCCTAAGCTCCTATAGGAGTACATTTGGCATGAACTGGCTACATTACTCCTATCATTTAAGGACCCAACCAGCAGGAAGAGGGAGTTTTCACAACCAGATACGTTATGTAGCTAGTAATTATCTTATAGCACCTCGCAGAACAGAACTTCCGAAGAATGTTACGTATATAACATGCAGGAGATCTTCTGATGCTGGTGTCAGCATATAACGAACTCCTTCCGATTCGGAGGTTTCAGTTTCAAGAACTCGCCTCGTCCCAATAGTTTCGTCTGGAGCATGTGAAGCCTGCATGCGAGCCTGATAAAGTCTGACTGGAATTAGAGCCGAGGATTGGTAATGCATCAATTTATGGTACTGTGGTTACACCTGGCTGAGTGACTCGTAATCGATGACGAAAGAGGAGTCATAGACCAACTGTGAAGCACACGAATTGTGCGCTTTCGGTCTGGTCGCTCGCTATGAGCTGGTAAAGTATTGATAGCACAGACCAATTCATGAAGAGAGGCGTTCTTCTTGGTCCCGTGAATGTATGACCTATCGGCTGAGTGGCGAACGTTCAAACTCAGTATAATCGCGACTTGTTCAAGGGGAAATGACGCCATAGAGCTTTTATCTCTCATTCTGCCGGTTTTCCGAAGCAAACTGCAGGTGTGAAGTCAATAACGAGCCCAATATGCAGGCCAAGTCGAGTGATGGGGTGTTTACGGAGCCTCATATTGGTTTGGCTCCACGCTGACGAGATGCGATGTGATAACAAGTGCTAACGTTTTATTCGCTTGCTGTCGGACTTGAAAACCTCCTCACAGCCTCAGTCTTATTACCAATCTCCTTGGCAATTGACCGGTTGGTTGCCTGAGGCCCGGAATTCCGAAACAAGGAAATCTCGTGTGTGGGTGTGCTGAAGCTGGCTTCGGCCTTGGTCCTATCGAGGTTTTTGAGGGAAAATAGATCATAAACATATCGTTGCTAACCCCAATTCGACAGGTTCGGTTCATGGTATGCTGTATTATCAGGGGCAAGATTTTCGTCCTCGCCCCCAGATAATATGACGTCTCTGTGCCGTAGATATATTCCCAACGGGTTCAAGGTGGAGGATTGAAGTGGTGTGGGTAAAGGGGAGTTGAGGCTAGGTACCTGGGTTCAGCAACCCTGTGGCTGAACCGCATTTCGGGGGTAGTTAACATCAAGAGGGGAAATGAGTGTAGGCGGAACTCCTGCGCAAAATTTCGCTAGATAATTGAAGCGTGTTTATTTGATCATCAGAATCACCGTATCAGACTGAGTGAGTTGAAATTAACGGTTCGAGGCCGAAGAAAGCGCAGGCTGAGTATATTTCCAGAGTACTTAAACCCCGTTTGGCGCTGAACCCATGAATTTCACTACAAAATATAATTATCAAACTCCATCAAGAGAACACCTGAGCCGAAGTTTTCGCGTCTAAAGTATCACCCAGCGTGAATATGCTGTTGACGGGGTGCGTCTGTGCGTCATCTGTGAAATTACCTAAGCCTCGGGATTGGCGATTCAAAATTTCTAGGTATGAACTTAGAAGGGATGGCCTTGGTCTTATAACTGACTGGCCAAGACCTGGTAGCTTAATGCCAGTTCACCTAACCCAGCCTAAGACGAGGCGGGATGTCCCTTCCCACCCCGGCATGTAGTAAGGGGTGAGAAGCTAGGCTCGAGATGTCCTATATATAGCACGGTTCGATGTAAATTTCCTAAAACTGGACTATTTTTGTCGACTTAGTTCTAAAGTAAGTCCTTCCTCAATGTCTTGTTTTTATATCAGATAATAGGTTGTGCCAGATACACTCCTTGTCATATCTTAGGGCTGTATGTGATTCTCCCCGAGATTCACGTAACTAGCTACTTTCGTACTTATAACAAGACCTAATTCTGAAAGAATGACGGGACGAAGTTAGAGAAACCGTCACTACGTGTATCAGTGCTGCATAGTGTAGTCGCATGCCATCTCTTCCTGATTCCCCTTCAATTACAGTAACAACATCTGAAATTCTCTACAACATTCTGCTGCGGTACTGCTCCTATAAGGTACTCGATGTTCGTGTATCTGCCGTTCACAATGAGTGATGTCCATTTAGCCTATGCTAACGTCAGTGCCCCTCATCTCAAGCCTATATACGCCGAGGTTCACGTCGGTCTACTCTCTAGGAATACGTTATCATAAAGCGTGTAATGTCTCGCAGGGTACTCTTCTCGAAGTTAGATACTATCTTCTCATTGTTCTGAGAAGGGCGTGTGAGAGATTGAATTGTGAAGTTTACAATGGTTTCAACATCGGCAGATGAGCAAAAGGAGGGGCAACAAGACAGCTGCAAGAAGAAGCTCCACTTCGTGATAGTAAGTCTGGCTTTCAAACAGTGATATAAATCCCTTTCGAACCCAATCATAATCTCTGCGATGATCTAGGTAGGAGGGTCGCTCGGCGGTCTCGCCACGGGACTGGCATTGAAAGCGCTCGGCCACGACACCACAATCCTCGAGCGCAACGCCAAACCCCTACTCCAAGACCAAGGAGCCGGCATCGTCGCCGGAGGAGACACCCTAGACTTCTTCAAGCGGTACAATCGCTGCAAGCGACCGCTAGCGGTGACGTCTTATGCGCGGCAGTACCTTGATCGTGAGGGCAACATCATTCACAAAGAGGAGATGTTGCAGAACATGACATCGTGGGATTTAACGTACTACGTGATGCGCGCAAACTACGACGGTGTGAAGAGTACCTATTGCGAGGTCCCGGATCCTGTCCCTGGACATGGGAAGGCCGTGCATATCCACGACCGCAACGTGACGGATATCAAGGAAGAACCAAATGACGATGACGAAGGCGGCGGAAAAGTACGAGTATTCTGGAAAAGCAGCCAAGGCGACTCGGGTTCGATTCGCGCGGACATCGTCGTCGGCGCAGACGGACCTAGCTCCACGATCCGGAAGCTCGTGCAACCGAACGTAGAGCGTACATACGCGGGATACTGCGCCTTACGAGGGACGCTGCCCGAGAACGAGGCGAGCGAGGAGACGCGAAAGACGTGCTGCGAGCGCTTCACCTTCTTCCACTGCCCGGGCGTCCAGATCCTGACGTATCTTATCCCGGGCAAAGACGGCACCGTCGAGCCTGGGAAACGGCTGATCAACTTCGTGTACTACACGAATTTTCCAGAGGGATCGCAAGAACTAGAAGAGATCATGACAGATCGCAACGGGCGGCGGAGAGCCATAACCATGCCGCCCGGCATGACGGATCCGCAAGCGTGGGAGAAACAGCGGCGGGTCGCGCGCGAGCGACTCCCGCCGCAATTCGCCGAGGTCGTCTGCGGGACCAAGAAGCCCTTCGTCCAGGCCGTCACGGACGTACTGAGTCCAGAGCACGAGTACTGGGGCGGGAAAGTCGTGTTGATCGGGGACGCGCTAGCTGGGTTTCGTCCCCATACCGTTGCCTCGACGTCGCAGGCTGCCTTCGACGCCATGATTTTTGCAGACTACATTGATGGGAAAGTGAGCAGGGAAGAGTGGAAGCGACAGACCTTGGGCTTTGCCCGGTATATACAGAAGAGAGGCGTAGACATGGGCGAACATAGCCAACACATGGATTTACCCCTAGAAGACCACATCCGCGATCGCAATGTCGCTTCAACACCGAGACAAGAGGAGATATATCCAGAATGGGCAACGAAGTTCTGAGAATAATGTACGCTGGGTCTTCTTGTATGGTCGTCTAGAGACGAGGGATGAATATAGAGTTGTAGAAATATGTCAAATTCAAAGCGATTGCCAGCGACGAGCACTCTACAGCAAACATTCGTCAAAGTCGCGATTCTTCTCGTTACCGTTCTACCCACTGAATTATTCAGCGATCGAGGTTCACTCGACCCAGGCATCTAGCCCGAATCTCAGAAACATGTGATTCTCTATAGGTTACAGGCGCATTTGATCGTAAACTGTGCGTGGAATGAAAATACATATAACCTACCAATTGTAGGCGAATTTTACGTGATGATCAACCGATTACAATTTAGAAAGAGATGCGGATCTAGACGAAGAACATGTACATTCACTTCAGTTCAGGCGAGTTGAACATGGTCAATGGACACCTTCCACTTTCCTTCCTATTCACGACGCTACTAGGTAGTTATAATTGTACGATAATAGTACGCTAATAGTGTCCAACATAACCCAAGACATGCGCCTCCACATTGAGCAGGACTAGGTCCCGTCTCACAGCTTAGGTTGCATGGGGCTCTTTATCGATGCCTTCGAGTTCTTTAAGGACCGCAGCCTTCGTAGCAATCTTCTTCATCTGCGTATCTTCTAGTTTCTCGCCCCCGGCAAGGCGCATCTCCAGATCTTCAATCGCACGGATCTTCTTCTGGAGGCCCCGCAGTTTCTTTGAAGCTGGATTTTGGCTACCGGGGGACAAGAGCGAGTCCGTGGCTGGTGGTTGCGACGTATTGACCTGAGGCGCAGTTCCGGAGGTCTGGCCGTTCTGCTGAGCGTTGCCGCGGTTGCGCCCGGGGTTGTTACCCCCATGAGCGTTATGTCGCGAACGACTCCGGTGGTGTCTCTGGTGGTTTTGATTACCGCGACGCTCAGGGCTACGTCCCTCATTTCCAGAGTTAGGACCATACTCCTGAGTGGGAGGTGCCAATCCACCAGCACCGGCCGGGCTATCACCCTCCTTGGCCTTCTTGTTGTTACGTTTCTTCTTATTCTTTAACGCAGTCTTCGAGAGACCTTCGTCACCCGCTACGCCAGGCACCTGGGCTAGAGCGGCGCCAGGGACAGAGCGCGCACCTGTTTCAAGCAAATCTGCACCAGGGACTTGGCGACGTGGCCGTCCAAAGCCGTTTGGACCAATATTAGAACTGCCATTGCTCATTACGTGAGCCGCACCACCTTCATCCTCGCGCCGGAAATGAAGGGGCGTAGACATTCCTCGCGCGCCAGGTGGTCGATATGCGCCAACAGGTTTGGACGGCGTCTTGACCGTGCCTAGATACGCGAGAGCGGAGGCGTGTGGCGTGGGGACCGGGTTCAAAGGATCGCCACGAGGCAGGTTCTCAGGCGGGCATGGTCTCCACGATACGTTATACAGTTCGACCATATCCTCATTATACATGATGCCGCCACCGACGTGCCAAAGCTTCACACCATTGTCAACTCGCAGCCGGGGAGACGTAGTTGCGGTCATGATATAGCGGCTGTCAGGACTCCATTGACAAACGCTAGGATTGCCGCTTTCAATAGTGCAGATCTTCCTGAAATCCTTCTCCAGGTCGTACACGTCAATCTGGCCCGCCAGATTGCCGAAGCCGGCGACTAGTGCGAATCGACCGGTGGGCGAGAAGATGATGGTATTGCGCGGCGCGAGAGGGAACGAATGAGATGCGACAGCTCGATGGTTGAAGATTGTAGTCTTTGCAGGCATGTAACCATAAATGACTCCAAACTCTTTTCCGTTTGGAGACCAAGACACGTCGTGGATGGGTCCCTCTTTGTCGAGCGTGATGCGAGCATCAAGCGAGCCATTAGCACTAAGGAGGTAAAGGTTCGTCTCTCCATAGTAACTCTTATTCGACTTGTCGACCTCGGTCTGTGCCAGCACGATCAGGCTTGTGCCCAAGCTGTTCCACTTCAGCTGCACTTTATCACCCTTGAAAAAGGTCTTCTGGGATATCGGCGCGGTGAATTGCGGGACGTTGAAAACCTTGACTGCAGCTGGTTGGCCCTTGATTTCAAGTTAGCACCGTTGCCCAAGAGAGGCAAAAGCAATGGCAACATCTTGTAGGGAGAAAGGGAGGGAAGGGAGAATCCTATCGACGCACCTTTCGCTCCGGGACGAAGACAGCGACATTATAGCTCTGGCCAGGCGCAATTGCAAAATCCGACACGCCCTCGACCCGCAGCTTATTCGCAACAGTGGCTAAGTCGCCACTATTGTAGAACTGCACTTCGTTCGTCACGAGGCGGGCACAGAACTTCTCGTCCGAGGTATACTGGAGGTTCCAACCGGTTTGGGACTTTTGAACAAATCGACCAATGGGCTGTTTCTCGACGCCGTCTGCAGTCTCCTCGATGACGCGCCAGATCTTGAGGTTCTTCGTGGCATCGCCGTTCTCATCTTTTGCTGGCCGCTCCCACGTGCTCAGGAACGTGCCGCGGGGGGAAAAGGCGACGTCGAAGACGTTGGAGACGATGAGGGTGGTGAGGACGTGACCAGCCGAGGCATCGACAACGCAGACACGCTCATTGGAGGCCCAGGCGAGGAAGCGACCGCAGGGCGAATATACACAACACCGCAAATTCCCTTCAGGCTTGACGAACCCAGGCACAGGCTGGTACACAGGCTCAGCATCGGTGAGGCCGATTTCCTTCTGGGTTCGGTAGGCAAACTGCAACGGGGCCGCCATGACTAGTCAAAGCCACAGATTGGGCGCACGTGTGCAGACTTGGAGTTTCCTTCGTTTCTTTCGTCTCTTGCCGTGAGATCGCTGGGTGAGCGAGGGCGGAGCAACGTCTCTTCCGAATCGCAGGACGAGTGGAAGTAGACGGAGGGGTTTTAGTTCGGAGACCCTATTCGTTCGGGAGGACTCTCGATAGACGATCCTCCTTTTATGGGAATCTCAAGGCAGCTAATTCAGTTGACCCGTCAGCTTTGTCTGTGCGACAACAAACAAGAACAAGGAAATTAAAAATTCGTGCTCTTTTAGGACAGAGTGGTTTTGCCAACGTCAGGGCGGAATGGCTCTTACTAGAGTGTCAAGACGGCGACGGCGACGACGACGATGACTACTTTTACTGCTCGCGAGCCGGCCGGAGTGGAGGAGGCGCCGAGTGCGGTGCCGGGAGGTTTGTTGACTTGACTTGACTCGACTCGACTTGACCTCGCTCGGCTTCTGTTGGTGCAAGAGAAACGGGCGGCCGGGACGGTTGGTGGCGCGGCTGCGGGGGCTGAGGGTGACGGGGAGCGGTGACAACGGCAAGAAAGAATACAGAAGGGAATTCGACAGGCCACCCAGACCAAGAGGGCGATTGACAATGGATGGTGGTGGGTAGACGTGACGTGACGGAGCGTGCAAGTGGGCTGGAGAAAGAAACGAAGGAGAAAGGAGTGAAGGAAACTCTTAAGACTGTGATATGTGTTATGGCCATGGCGTTAGTGTGTTTTGGCCCGGTCGGTAGCTTCAGCTCTTTTTTTTTTCATCATGCCCTGTCCTGCCCCGTCATGCCCTGTACGAAAATTTCCAGCACGTGCCATTCGCGGACGCCCGCCCGCCCCAGCCCACACAGCCCGCCGTACACCCAAGGTAGCCCCAGCGCTTGCCCTCGCGCACTGCCCAAGCAACTCCGTGGCATAAGGTACTTCTAAGCTACCTACGGTCGCCTGAGTCGCGGCCCAATTGTCCTCAGCGTCATTGCCCCGCAACAAGCTACATACATATATGTTAGGTACGCGCCTGATCCTCCCTGAGGGAAGCAACTTGATCCCGAGGCACGAAGTATAAATAGACCTATCTCGAACACTTATGGAAGTGCTTAAGTGTCCTTAAGTGAGGTTGGTTGCCTTGGTACTTAGCCCAAGCCACCAAAACTATTTCACACCGCGAAATGTAGCTGAGCCTTAGAAGCTATGTATATAACCACCATTAATTTTCCTTTAGAGCTCCCAAGCAGCTAAGCCTAGGTTGCTATAGTACGTTATTATGTAAACAATCTGGAACCTGCGCTAGACCCAATGCTGCGGTTTATCGGCAATTGGTTGCAAGGATCAATTGTTGAAGCACTAAGTATTCCAAGCACTTCTTAGTCGACATCGACTCAGAGATCTCTACAATTTATGCAGTGTCAAAATCACGAGAACTTATTATTCGAGAATATATACATATACATATATATCCGGCCTCTCAATGCTTTCACACCTATAACTTTTGCTATTGATGTTGTAGCTCGCCTCATTCTAGCACATGAAAACAAGCAGTACAGGCTGGGTGCGACGGTCTCGCCGATTGCCTCCGGTCTGGATCGCTGCCGTCTTTTGGCCTACGTTATATGTATAATTGACCAGTTATGCGAAGAGAACTTGGTTTGTTTATCAGTGATCAGGAACCTCATCTCACTTTTATAATGCTTTTACATGACTGTTGAGATCGCTACAGACAGTAGAGGATTTCAAGCAGCATGTCTGTACGTCTTACAAGAGAACAGCATTGCTCGAAGACAATTATAAAAGATCTATTCTACCCCTCAATGCTGAGAGTATCGCATCAAAGACCCATCATATAAGAAAATATGCAACCAAATTTTGTAAGCGTATCGTATTGACTGCTACTATCTGCAGTAACTACCTAAGAAGCCATGATGCTTTTCCCACCATCTGCCGTGATACGCGCTCGCATGACAACTCTCAATACGCGATGCGCCAATTTCTTAGGCACTAATTTGCCATGCTTCTTTTCGAGCGATACAATGGCACTCGGGGCAAAGACCAAGGCTTCACCGGTTGGTAGCTCAACTATTTGCGAGAACAGGTCGAGGATCGGATCATCTGCCGACAGGTCAATTCCGCTTAGGCCATGGCTCTCGGTGTCCTCCTCTTCGTAGTCGTTCACCCCTGCGGCCTTACTAGTAAGTTTCGACACCTTCGAGATACCCGCTAGATGCTTCGTTAGAGCATTGAGCCAGTCGGGAGAGCTGAAGCGATGGACAATGGTAATGCTGCAGAGGTCTAGCAGCTTGGGTGAGATCGTCGGCTCCTGCGTGGAAATAACAATCCGAGCACCGAGGTGGCGCTGTTTCCGGATGGCTCTCAGCAGGTTATTTGTCAAGACGTCGCTATCTGAAGTCTCGCCCATGTATCCGTGGGCCTCATCTAACGCGACGATTCTCCCAAGAGATTTGTCCTGGGCTAAGAATACGGACAGGCAAATATTGAATAGCGCACAGGCCATAGAAGCGGTGACGCATGGGCAAGAAAGGTCGACAATGAGAAGCTCGCCGGCCTGGTATTCTTCGATCAGTATATTTATTTGAAAGCCTGAAGGGGGAAGAAGGGTGCCAAACAAGTGGGAAGATGAATGCAAGACTGATAGCTTACTTTGGGCGCCCAATCAGTGCCAAGTCGCTTGCCATCGTGACCTGCGGGCCGGCGCAGGCTGACCTGGGCCGGAACCATGAAGCTTTCCAACGTATCCAAGCGTTGCTGAAGGCCTCGTTTCTGGTCAGGGCTTAATTTCTCATTATCAACCTTGCGTACAAACTCGCTGTAGTTGAATGCCCCTTCCTTGTCTTGCTGCTCAAGACGCATATCCCGGAGTATTCTTTGGATCACTTGGGCATAAAGGGGCTGTGTGCTGTCGAATGCCATCAGTTCCATCATACGCTTCGTATTGAGATCTGCCTGGTCTAAGCGTAGAGCCTCGACCGTGACGTTTTTCAGCCCGCTGTAGGAGTCCTGTTCTGCGTCAGATGTGAAAATAGGCTGGACAATACGGTGAAGATACCTTTATAACTGAAACATTGGTAGGCGAGCATAGTACTCTCACGTTGATGGCAGGGTCACTGCTTAGGTAAGCAGCTTCACATGGAGCAACGCGCGAGTCGGACGCATAATCATCGTAATGAAAGACGATCCCCGTCAAAGGACGCGGGAGAGACCCAAGCTTTTCTGACTGTACGAGACAGTTTTCGAGAAAGCAAGACAATGTGTGGCTTTTCCCCGATCCTTGGCTTCCACAGATGAACACACTTGAGGGTGCGGCGACATTATAGAAGAACCGTGGGTCTTCAGATGACTTGCCCTGAAGACTGCCCACGTCTTCAGCTAGCAGGGCATATTGAGAGAGCGGCGATGTTGATGCTGATGTATTCAAGCGTTGGCGTGTTTTAGGATAGGGTAAGTGAATAAAGGAGTAGTGTCGATTTCGTTCAGTTGATCCGTCGTAGTTCGTCCCATGAATAAGCTTAGTTGTAGGATCTTGATCTCCTCATTTCTTCGTTCATCATTTCCAACGCCAGAATCATCCGAACCTATCCTTGCTGACTCGCAGGTTATGAATGAGCGAGTTGAAGGTGACACTACCCGTCCCGGGTCTCCTGGATTGATCATAGTGCCTATTATTAAGAGGCTGAAAGCTTAGGCACAATTATGCACAATGATAATACCCCAATGTGGTGGGTTAGGAATAGAAGCATGGACCTTAACAACCTGAATCCAGCAGCACATTAGGGGAGCGTAGATGCCTCTCCGAGAGTCGGATGCTGCCATGAAAGCATCATTCTCCTATTTAAGTGAACGAAATAAGCAAGTAACCATAAAACTGTAATATTCCGCAACTTTTAAGTGATATCATTGACTCAGGTTCTGACAATTCTGTGGGCAGACCACCATCCTCAGTCATTGTTCCATAAAGACCATGGCTCAGAAGACAAACGGAGTGAAGCTACCTGAAACAACTCTGCGAAGTCAGGGTGAATGATGCTTCTACAGTTCTACAGCATCTCTTATCCTCGTTTCGGGTTGTTTGGCACGGGAAAGATCAAATTTTGGTAGGAAAAAACCATGCTATGTCTGATACTATTCGCCTGAATATCTCAAAGTAGAATCTGACGCAGCATAATCCTTTTTTAAAAAGGAAGAAAGGAAAACAGACATGAAATTATTTCATCAATAATCGGAGCTGTGAGTGCGTTGTCTTCCATCGTACAATCTTAACATCCTCCCCACGTTTAAATTGGCCCGATGACCGCCTATGGTGAACTTGTGCTCCCAAACCCAATAGACTTGCCCATTCGCTGCCGAAGGCGTTTTTGCCATTGCCAATTTAATCATGATCAGAAATCTGTTCCGTTGACGGTGGCATTGACAGCAGCCTCTTATTCACCGTTGACTACGGTACATTTTCCGTGCTTGATGATGTCGTGGTCGCCATTATTGCAGTTGACATAGTCGTAAGTGTGGACGCATCCGCCAATTTGGAGGCCAGCGGAATCAAGGAGGATGGTGGGGGGCCCGTCTGTGCCAGAGCAGCCTGCGAAGGTGTATTCCACCTCACCGAAGTTAAACGCCTGGTCACACGGAGTTTTGATGAGAACATCGAGAGCTTGGTGGTATTTGCAAGCGTTTTCCCCGTCGATCCACGTGACCCAGTGATTGGCCTGGTCGTTATTCTGGAGTTCCTGGCCGAAGGCGATTACTTGTGCACTTGAATAGGTGCCGAAGACGGCAATGCCTAAATATACAAGAGATCCGACATTAACCCGCATGTTGAAATATGGTAGTGAACGTGTGTTTTGTTGCCGCAAGCTGCAAGATGGAGCCAAATGACTTGACGAATGTTGTAATTAAGGGGAGCCAAATAAAGTGCTAGACTGGTGAGTATGTTGATAATGAAGAGGAAGTAAATCACAGAATTTGAAGAGGGACGACGATTATATACCCTCCAATCACTCCAATGATGACAGGCAGTCTCCAGAGTATTTTCTGATGGCTGGACTTACGGTACTTTGTCATAACATGGTCTCATGTGCTGAGCATAGACCAGGTTTCTGTTGGATTCTGCAGTTAGTCCAATATTCCTTCTGCCATGACGCCGCTGAATTTGTGGTGAGAGTATTCGTATATTTGTAATAACCGCCCTCGTGGCATGATGATCTTCTACCATCATGACAATGCCGTTGGCGTTCCTCCTATTTTGGTGACACAGCCTCTTTGGTGATTATTACCAACAAGCGCTCCAGTTGACTAATGCAAGAGGAATTCATTTATGATATCACAAGGGCTGAATACAGGACTTAAAGAATGACTTAATATGAGAATAATGCTCTATGAGCGCAATAACACTTGAATATCCAAAAGACTCTCAGTCCTTGGAGGGTCAACTAGTCTCTATATACAGGAGTCCTACGGCCTTGAACCTCCTCATGGGAAGGCTTAGCCGCATATATAAGAGTTTGAATAGCTTCATTTATCTGGTATCCGAGACATCCTGCAATTCGGCTTCATGCCTATGATATGACGATTACGAACACGAAAGGCTGATGCAGCTCGCGGGGCCTCGCATAGGTGGCCTCCCGTTAACGCGTAGGCTTCCTTACACATGTGATTCGAAATCATCTCGTAAATCATCAACTTCAACCAAGAAAGTTTAAAACTTAGACATAAGGAATAAAGAGATCGCCGTGTTTGAAGTTAACGATAATGATTTAATGACGTAGATCTTGCAGATCTTCCGCAACTAACTGCATGAAACTAAAAAAAAAAAAAAAGAATATTGGTGTAAGATTCCTTCGACTTGCTGATGCAATATCGCTGGCGCGATGCAGGCACAGCAGTGATGAAACCAACAGTATCCTAACATAAGATATCACCACATCCTAACAGCAGTTCTTGTGGGGCCGCATAGGAGAAATGCTACTCTGCTACAGTCAGATTAAGCACCTATGTTCGCTAAGTCGGCTAATTCGGTTGTTTCTCACTGTGAAATATCCTGATCCAAAATTCTTCATTAGGCATCATTCTTCCTTGTTGGTAGGCAGTGATTGTTTGGAAGTCCCTGTCGCGGTATTGTTATAATGTGTCGATTTGTTGGGAATGCAATTCTGGAGAACAAACATACCTCGTCACATGGCGCCACGATCCTCCAGGATGATAATTCTTTAGCGTCACGCTAGGACTCGTACCAGCAGGGAATTTCTAGCAGAGAGACGCTCTCTATCTACTTGCTGGACCAGAGCCGTTAAGTAGCAAAAATCTTTCGATACTGATCAACAGCTCAAGCTTCCATATAAATTATATATCAGCCTCATGGATTAGCAGTACTCTTGCTTGCTCAATAGCTAGTGTCGCGCTAAAGAATGATCATTCTGGAGACATGTAGGACTACAGATCAAGAGAGTCGCTGTATATAGTCCGGATCCAGATACGGAGGCTTTCAAATGACGAAACCTTCCTACAACAATAATGTCATACAGCACCTCCATGGCGGCAGCTCTCACACGTGGGGGCGTGGCGCAAGCGCTATTTTCATTGGCAAAGTTACAGTGAGGTTGAGATGACGTTGTTATATCTTAGTGAGGATGCATAAGCTGCGTTATTCCACATCTACACTTGATACCGCACTCTTACAGCGTCTTGTTTTTGGAAAGGGGTGTTACAATAAAGACATCACTGATTGACATTGTCATTAAGTGTTGGGCTCAGCATCATCCGTGGGCTTCATACACCTGCCCGTTGTTCCTGTGATGGGTCGGTAAAGTATTATCTGCTGAAGGAATAGACATGTAGAGGAGGCTATACATAGACATCGATCCATACTATTTCTGATACCTAGCCTCAACAGAGATGTGCGTCAGTAATATGCTTCTGTCAATCCAACAATAACCAGAAGTGCGATGATGGGGCACGGGAAGAAGATAAAAAGTTAAATCTGGCCTATATTCACTTTAACAGCATCGCCGAAACAATTTCGCTTTGGTAAAATATCAACCCATCCACCTCCTTTTGCATACACTCACATACTTGACTTGTCCATCAACCTTCAACATGCGGTTCTACAAGCATCTTCTCACCCTGGGCCTGGGACTGCTCACGGTATGGGGAATTCCAAGCACACCTGCTTCCAAACGTGTGTCCCTTGACAGTGAAAACCAGCCAATCACAGATATTCTAGAGAGCCGTAGTGTCCCAGCTACCGTCAAGGTCTCAGTTTGGCCAGGTCTCGGAAAACGAACCAACACATATCCGACATATGTTGCTACACTGAATACCGTGTTTTTAGGGGCTCCGAGTTATGACGACTTGGGCGGTTATGCGAGAAAGGGATTCGAGAATATGATGACCCAGAGGCCTAGGCAGAAGGACACCCACCTCATGGCAGCGCTGTACGTCCCGAGCGCCAAGAGCATATACTTAAGCTCGGTGCCTGACGGCCCGGCAATCGGGCAGATCAAGGGTACCGGGGCTGCAAGCGCTCCCGCGTGGTGGTCGCAAGTCGAAGACCGTCAACCTCTGGTGTTCCACGCTGAAGACAGTGTGTCATACCGCTACGAGAGCTCGCTCGGGACGAAGCTTAGCCCCGGCGATAAATACCCTGACGGTTCGCTTATCGCCGTGTACGGCATGGTGAACGGACAGTCTCCGAGGGTGGTTCCCCTTTGCGCGGGCGGTGGAGACCGGCCACTCAACCCGCCTTGCAGCAGTGTATTCAGAAACCTGGGTGTCAATTTCTGAGTGTAGAGCCAAAGGTCGATTGATTCGGAGCTTGCGACTGCCTATCCTACTTCCAGTCAAAATCTCCTGTGTTGAGCAGAAATTGATAGATAATTTTCGGATTTTCGGAGGTAGAGTCATCGGGTCTTTCCATTGGATATTACGTTTTTTCATCTCCTTTCTTCTTGTCTCGCTTCCATTTCTTTTTTGTCTTTTTCTCTTTTCTTCATTATCTCTCTCTGCCCTGCTTTGTATCTACTTTACCACTCCCCGGTTTCCAACGCTCATTTCGGAAATAAAGTCTCTTTTCGGCATTTATCCTTCTGAGATGGCCATTGTAAAAGCGTGGCCTAATATCCAATGCTTGGATTGACTCCCATGAAAGCCTCAAAGAAGAGAAAACGTTTTCGAGGCTGTATCAACTCCTTACGCATAAGTGTAAAGTTGACTAGCTTGTGGAAGAGGGTTTGAACTGTAGGCGTCTCCAGGGTACTGTCTTGGCCAGATCCGGTGGCCCTCTGGCGCGAACACAGGCTCTTCTTCTCTACTTATTCCATCGTACCATAATCGAGGGACATTGATCCACTTCCCCCTAGCCTTAGAGTCGTAGCCCTGGCCGAGAACCTGCTTTTCCAGTGCGGCAGAGTATCTGGCCGAGCCATCGCATGCAGTATAATCTGGCCATTTTATGTAGATGAAAAGGTCTTGGAGCTCGCGTATCTCTCTGAGGCGAACTGTTAGAGCCTGATGCATCGGACTTGATGGGCCTCCAGATGGCAGCCATGGCCTGCTCACAAATTCATGACTAATGAATAGAGCGAGGCTGAGCTTACCGGTATCGCACGCGGTGATAAGTAGCCTGATAATCTTTTCCCACCTGGCCAATAGCCTTGCGGATGAAGAAATCGTTTCAAACGCGGGAGAAGGGATGACAAGGCCTATTGAGCGAATGAGGAAAGTAGTATTTGGTGGCAGTCTGTGAAACATCTCTATGAGCGGAGGAGGTTCGATTTTACAAGATCGTATGTCATCAAGTCGGCCCTTTCTTGGTAGCACGATGAAACGGTTTCGTTGAAAAAATATGGTCTTGGCGATAGCATTGACTTGACGACTGACAAGAAATATTGACAACGGCAACCTCCAACATGTACAACTCCTAGAATGAGAGCCGTAGTAATGTGAACACGTACAGCAGTCCAATGTTGCCGTGCATTTCTTGCAACAGCCGAAGGGCACTAGCCCCCGGTCGGTACTCCATTCTAGATCAAAGGGCGCAACAAGTTCTGAAAACTCTAGGATGCGTATAAGTATTTCTGCTGGAAGATGATATGTTTTTGGCTTGTTTTGCAGCGCTTGCTCAAGCGGGCGATCCAACAGGCGAGAAACGGCCTGTCGTGCGAGGGTAGAATGCTCCCAGCTCGGTGTGTGGCTCAGGCGAATGGAGCAGGCCTTGAGATTCTGGATGGGCGATAAGCTGTCGATAACATGACGAGCAGTCTCAATGTCTATGGTATCGCAGACTAGGTCCAGGCGCAATAGTTCTGAGCGACAGTGGATAGCGAGTCTACTAACAATAGTTTTCCACTCCTGTAGAATGGCGGCATGTTGCCTCGCTCTACTCCGAAGAGGATGATCATGAGTTCCGTACCGCCGGCACAAGGGATGACACGCAAATAAAGGCTGGGACTCTGTGTCTTGGCAGGTTTCCAGGAAATAGAACGGCTGCCGGTAAAAACACTGGCAGGTGTTCAGGCGGACGGTCAAGGTGCGCAGACATGATAGCGCAGAGGGGTTGAGATTCCGCAGAGGCTTCAGACCCCAGGAGTCACTCCTGCCAATAGTGAACGAGTTCTCTGAGTAGAGGATCTGCAGGACCTCGTCGGATATGGCTCGAGAGGCGCACAGGAGGGAAAAGGGCAACGGTGGGCAACGGCAGCCGGGTATGCAGTCGATCGTATAGAGGCGTCCCATGAACTTCCTGGACTCAAAAAAGCAGGCGTAATCAAGGGACTGATCATCCATGCGCGTGTAGACCCGACTGCGGGGCCCTTCTTGATTGAGGTTGATGGGGCAAAAGCGCACGAGCCCAGCGAGCACGTAGATGCGGTGACGAACGTGGTAAGGAAGGTCGAGAAAGGACAAGGTGCATGATGATGATGGTGATGACGTCTTTGGCTCGGCTGAACGACGCCCGAAGTAGTAGTCAAGTTTGCGCTGCACCATGGTTCATGATTTCGAATCTAGCATTACGAGCCTTAAGGATGGGAAGTTCTGATATGCGTCCTCTGTGCCACGCTTGTTGCCTCGTTAATATGACAGAGATCCTCACGTGACTCTTACCCCGGACGTGGTCATATATCAAGGTCATTGCTGCAGCAACTAGCATACGTGCACGGTGGAAAAAGGCATTAATTCAAGTAACACGTTCAGCTAAATGTTGATAACATTATTGCCTTCATATACATTTTGGGGGAAGCAAGAATAAAGTGATTGAATATAGGGAATTATTATTGATAGAATGCGAAGTGCAGCACCGAAGCGGAGATAACGATCGGAAATAATACTTGACGGCCGCATTATCCATCTTATTGGTGATTGTACCGCCACGCCACTCCTAAACACCGTAGCCAACAGAACTAATAGGATCTACTATTCTATAAAAAGACGATTCATTCTTTGCGATGAAAATGCGTGCGGTCAACTAAAAAGCATCATTCTATTCAATCTCCATTCTAATTATCGCTCGCTTTATTATCAGTTAATAGAGCGAGCAGACTTTGAGCTCGTGATCTTGTAATAGATATTACTCGGCTGTAACTTTAGCTATGATTTAGCTGTAGTATAATCTCCACGACGTGCCCAGTAACGTATTTGTACTCCTTTGTTTGACTCGATACACACGTCCACGGAGTTATATATGTTAGTGTCAGAAAGGAGATGAACAGAGCCCGCCCATCGATGGCGGCCCGCTCTACCATGGTTTTATTTCTCAGGCTCGAAGCCAAAATTATAGACACGGCTGTTTCGTACGTTCAAATATATATAGGGAAAACGTCTGGCGTCTAAATACGTATGATGAGTGGAAAAGTGCGCAAACCCATAGAAGCTCTTTAGGTATACTCTGCTGGATATCAATGCTGAGGCAACATGGTTCACGGCTCTGGCATAGTGCTTGATGTTTGAAGATAGAGGAAATCCGCCAGCATAATACAGTTCATCCATCGCCCCTGCAAACCCTAATCATGACCAGGCAGATTCTCGCCCACAATGTTGTCGGCGTATTAAGAAGGCTTACCAAGCGGACTTCGTGGAAGTTCCATTCGTGAAGCTACGAAGTGATGCGAAGTGCCAAGCTAACTTCCAAGGCAGGGACAAAAAGAGTCATAGGGTACCAATCTTCTGATTTGGTGTATCAGGAGGATGATACGAACATAACCCAATCCAATGGTGTCGCGATATAGGGGGTACAGCCCAAATAAGCCGTTGAGCGCTATTGCATATTGACGGCGTCGTTCTTGCCTGCCAGTTTCCCTTATCAGTATTGTTCGTTATGGAATTCAAGCCGATCATACCAGTAGTGCCACGGTCTGGAGGATTGGGACTCGGAGGTAGGCTTTAATGCGCTATCTCCGCGATTCCTCTTTGTTAGACCCGGGTTTTGACTTGTATCACTGTGGGTACTTGGGCTCGATTGAGACGGACTTACTCAATGAGAATAATAAGAGCGGCGAGTAAATAGATCCATGTCAGTGCTTAGGTTGATATATAAAAGGGTAATGGTATCCATGGTCCCGTTGCGCGGAAGCCGGGACAAGCACATATTGCCGCCTCAATACATCATCGTGACTTGATACTTGTTGTCCGAACTCTCGAGATCTTCCAAAATGCAGCTCACCACATTGAATACAACTGTTTCCGTGGCAAATCACGAGGCGGTTGACCACTTCACCCAAGTACACTCAGACACATATCCTTTTATTTCCCCAGAGAAAGCTGATCTCTCCGGGAAATCGGTCTTCATAGCTGGCGCTTCGAAAGGAATCGGCCGGGAGACGGCCCTATCGTATGCCAAGGCAGGGTGCACCAAGATCGCCATTGGTGCGCGATCCGATCTCACAAGCCTTGCTGAAGAGATCAAGACCATCAGCAAGGGTACACCCCATGTTGTCTCGTTGAAGTTGGATGTCACGTCGCAAGAGAGCGTCAAAGCAGCCGCCACCCTCGTTGCCAAGGAATTCGGTGGTGCTTTGGACATCTTGATCTGCAATGCGGGACAACTCGAAGAATGGAAGCCGATCACCGAGTCGGAACCTGACGAGTGGTGGTCTACGTGGGAGGTGAACGTCAAAGGTCCATATTTGCTCAACAAAATTTTTATTCCACTGCTCCTGAAGAGCGAGCTTAAGACTAGCATCCTTACGGCAAGCCTCGGCGCGCTGGTTACCTGGCCCGGCGCATCGGCCTACCAGTCGACCAAGTTCGCAGTTTGTCGGCTCGCTGAATTTATCGCGACGGAGTACGGCAGCCAGGGCCTCGTCTGCTACCCTTTGCACCCTGGGGCCATCAAAACAGAACTTGCATCGAACTTACCCAAGGAGATGCACGCCCACCTCAACGATAAGCTCGCACTTCCGGCTGACACGATCGTATGGTTAACTCAGGAGCACCGGCCGTGGCTGAACGGGAGATTTGTATCTGTGGCTTGGGATATGGAGGAGCTATTGGGTAAAAAGGACATGATTGTTAAAAACGACTTGCTCAAATTTAAAGTGACCACCTCATGAGGTGGTGGATTCACTCTTTTTTTTTCTCGATTTTGGGATCGAATCCCAAAATATTATTACTCTGTTTACATGTTACGAACCGACAAGGAAGCAAGCCTGTTATGACGAGCCAAGCGAGCTACAAGATAACACTTCTTGGATACAAATGACGGGTAAAGAGAACAACTCGATGTGACAATACATTGAGCCCGTCGAGTCTCTAACAGTCCAATGTCCGATCCTGTATCTAAATAATCCCTTAGTTTTGCTGCTTGGCTATTCATCCCAGCTTCCAAATCTACATATGCATTCTTGGAATACATAAAGGCCCTTAAAGTCTCTCTATCTCGTACTACCGAGAGAAAAACCATAATAAGTGATAGCGCAGTAAATTAAGCCAGGATTATGGCTGCTTGAATGTCGAAGTGATTGGTGGGTCTACGACGGTGCATAAAGGGGGTAAAAGGGGACAACCTAAGGTGAAGCAGCATTGTCAAAGCAGGAAGAGCAGCATATTCCAGGTATCCGACATTTCTATTTTTCCTCAAAATAGTGCGCCAGAGGAAATAGTACGCCGTTAGCAAAACGGAGGCCCGGCGGCATAAGAATGTGCGGGATCGCCGCACGGCCAGGATAAGTCAGAAGACACATTCGTACCGCATATTTGATATTGCGCTGCACTATGAATTAGCACCGAGTATTAGGAGCCGGCTGTCCGTATGTATGTTATTGATGATATAACATCTGATTGCCTGAGTAGGTAGCAATCGCGACGTTGGCGACGTTGGCCGCTGCCACATACATCCATTAGGTTTAACATCCCTTTGAAGAATAATGAATCTCACTTGGGCAGCTCGTGTCCTATTCACACCGTTGATATGAGCATTGAGAATGAAGATTTCTCTAGATCTCATACCATGCGGTACTACTGTGGCTTTAACAGCTCTCTCCCCTTCCTCACTATATGTGCATTTTCAATAACGGGTCCCTCTTCCTCACCATTGATAGCAAGGTGTGTCATAAATGCCCCTAGCTCTTCAATGCGCACGCACCAATTCCCCCCCAGTATCGAGGCGACAGTTCGAGAGCCCATCATTGTCTCAGTTGCAACCCCTCCTGGCCGGACGACGAGAATCTTCCACTTGTCGCCATTGCTCTCTCCGAACTTCAGGGCGCTTGCCTCGCCCAAGCCCTGGAGCAATGTCAGCTTTAGAGGTAGATAGTCAATAAGGTGGACCGTACCCTGATTTTGCGCGCGTATTCCAAAAAGCACAATTTCTTTTCTTGATCGTGGCTCGTGAACATCCCGCCGAGGTGGACATATTTAAATCGAGGCCTAGCTGGTCTCGTTTCTAATATCCGTGTCATACTCTCTAAGAATGCCATAGGGTATTCTAGGTCCGCTGTGCGGCTGCCATTGTATGATCCTATAGCCCTATATAGGTATGCAGTCTGTTAGCATTACCTTAATTGGCTCCCGGTGGCCTTTCATGTTTTGTTCGACTCACCAGATCATCCCTGCAGCATCCGCATGAGCTTGTAATACATCTTCCGGCCAGTGTGCGAAATCCTTAATTAGCACACACTTGAGTTTCTGATGATTCGATACGTCGGCAGGTAAGTCACGCCGCACAAATGCGACGACGGTGGATATGTCCGGATGAGAGAGGCAGTGAGCTAGGCATTCGCCTCCAATCGATCCACTCGCACCAGTGATTAGGACTTTCATTCTGTAAGGATATGAAGAAAAGGTGCAAAAAGAAAATTGTATTAGCTATTGTCTAATTGAGAGCTTTCGTTGGTTGGTTATAGTCTAACGAGTAGTTACTTATATACGCGATGGCGGATATTCAGACCAGGGATCTTCGCGGAGTTTGGGCGACGCTAGCGATATGGGGCTTCCGGTCGGCGGAGTTGTGAAGTTCCTCGGCGGAGTTGGAGGAGCACGTCTTCCCGGTTTGGCTCGGATCGGGGACTCTGAAATATAGGTCAATTCGAAGACAGCCTGATTAAACTGGACTGCAGTACTGTGCGGTCATAGGTCGTTCGTGGCGCCCTTGCGTGTCATTCTAGACTCTGTGCTGCACCGTGTTCCCAGTTCTATCATGCAAACCCCCCTTTATGCCACTGGCCGCCCGGTAGCGAAAGCCGTATGAGGTGGTTCCGTTTCTAGCTCATGTACACCCGAAAGATCAAATAGCTCTGCCGGCCTTGTCATCGGAAGATTGTCAGAGGCATAGCTCGCTTTAGATTGTTGCGGGAGAGGAGCGCCCTCCTGCCGGTCCGACAATTGTTGCTTCTTTCTGCGTTGTCTACGTGCTAGCCAGACAATGCCCGCAAGCAAACCAATAGCACCAACGGCAATAGCAACTCCTATGCCTATCCCCGCTCCGGCAGATAAACCCCCAGCATGTGAGCCTAAAGGCTGATCTGAAGTTGTTGTGGTGAATAATGATGGAGACGTTTGAGTTGAGGCTGTATTCGAACCTGGTAAGGAACTTGTTGAGGTGACCAGATTTAGGATATCCGATGAATGAAAGGCAACCCTGACTGAATGTGCGTTTACTCCGCTATCCCACGGGGCCACACTTGTTGTGGTCTTGCCTTGGAAGTCGAGGTAGGTAACAGTGTATGTATTCGTAGTCTTCGCGAGGCATGACCAGGTACCACGGTCGCAGCGGAACCCGCTTGCAATCAATCAGCTTAATAAAGATAAGTTGAATTGTATTCCGGCGGGTGGCTTACCTTGGGCAGCATGCCCAAATAGTTTCACTTTCATCGCGCCGTGACGCGTCAGTAATATCGCAAGCGCTCACATAGCCGGATGGACATATTGCGGGCGAGATCGTCGTGGTCAAGTCTCTTGTTCCGGGCCAGCAATTTGGGTCATCTGGCTTACCGAGGACGATAGCCGAGTGCTGGATCATATCCGCCCCCGTGGGCACTGACATCAGCCATGTCTCTGTTAGGCAAGACGCTGCGATGGATAGAGTAGTCAACATGGCAGAGCTATGTCCAGATTCATGATATTTCCCTCCAAGTCATCACTGAGACGAAATGAAAGCCCTTTCTGTTGAAAGTTCTACTGCGAGGCGTAACACTTTATCATTTCCCTGTCCTCTCATCTCTCCTTGGGCTAACTGGACCGACATTCAACACTAGACTGACCTGGCGGAAGCAGGCACAGCAATGCAACGCTACGCTCACGTCGACAAATACCGTGCAACTACGTTAGACAAAGCCCCCACAAGTCTATCCGTCTCGGAACAGGCATCAGAGTAAATCCCATCAAAAACTGACGATCAACGCCTCTGACGTGAGAAAGGAGTAAATGTGGCGGATTTACTCACCAGCACGAAGGCGTTTCGGACTCTCGCTTGCCAGCGACAGAGAGGCGCAGAAATATATGAAACACAGTATGCCTAATCAGCCTCATGATGCCGGAAGTGCCGAGACACTGTGTTCCCAGAACAGCTGCACCTATTCTCATCCAGAACATGAGGCGAGGTACATAGAATGAACCAGAGAGCTGCCTGATATTCATGAGAAATTGAGGGAGAAAGCAGGTAACTAGGGCGACTAGAGCGCCGGAACACTTCCAGAATATGCGTCTCAGTGGCATCGGTATCTCTCTTTTCTCTGCCGATATACGTTCAAAGAGACTACGAAGCCAGCGATCTTAATCCACTAAAAAGAAAAATTGAGTCGAGCAGAACAGCCAGTCAATAGGTGCAGTGTAACCGTCACGCCCATCGTTACTAGTCGCCGAGCTTCTTAAAACTGCGAATCAAAATGCTGTATAAGATGTGAATTGAGGATGGCTAGTCTGCTATTTTGGCTTATTTCACTGTAGGCATAATCTTCGGGTCTGGGGATACAAGGGGCGGGCGCATGGTCTGCTAATATCATTAGTAGGGGTCCAACGTGATACGTAATATTGACTCGGTGAAAGTATTGCGCTCTTGGTGATCTTAAAAACCACCTCGTGCTATCACTATACACTTTTCGAAGGCAGCAAACAAGAGAGGTGCTTCGCAACGGCTGCAAGAACTGGTCTGGGTGCGATTTCATCTTCAGTGCTGTGGTTTATTAGTGTAAAAATACTACTAACTTCAGGTGGGCGCTGAAGGGCATACTGCGCTGTAAGCGCACTACTTTAGCGAGGGTGACGTTCGGAACCCCCTGCAGCAAAGGATAACTATACGGGAATCCGGCGCGCGTTCTACGAGGTGATACTAGAACAAGGTGCCATGCTGTGACTTTTGATCAATACCAGTAAGACTATTCAGCCTAATTTTATGTGTAATCGAACAAGCTGACCTTATCCTTCCATTGCTAAGCTTGTCTCGTCGCATCAATTTCAATTATGCTACGCTATTTTGCTGCAAAAGTCATCGTCTAAATCTGAACATTATTTCTTAAATGCATACTGTAAGACGTCGCCTGATGTCCCATCAGGACACTACGGAAATGTAGACGGAATCTTCTTTATTGGCCTTCAAAAATATGCATTGCAACGGTAACACGTGGCGCTATGCTTACGCGCATACTCAGTAGGCCTTTCGAGAGAGTCTCCAAGCCCGTCACCGACACGAGTGACGCAACCCTGCTTAAGACTACTGGTCAAGTCGATTACTTGGTTTTAGGCGCTGTTTACAATAGCGCCAGGTCTTCTCGAGGGACGCCAATGAAAAAAGATCTCGGAGACGATTCTGCAGCCTGCTTAAGCCTCAGGACAAGGAAAGTCCCGTGGGCGATATTCGGCACGTAAACAATGACGGTGCTATAGCAGACGGTTTCACGGGCGACACGGAATGCTTTCAGCGTTCACTCCATGAGGGTTAAGGAAGAGTTCTCTTCGCGGGTGCGGGCTCTATGTTCTGACTGGGATCCGTGATGGTATCTATCCGCTCACTTTGTCTGAGGACACAGCCAACCAAGATAATGGCGCAGATGGGGCCCGGCTGTATGGGCGACAGAGTGATGCAGGACCTCATCTTCATCAGCCGTGGTCTCACGTAGGCTATAAGACTGTCAGCTGCGTATTGGGGGAGCTGGAGCCCTAGTTGCGGGGCAGATGTGCTGTACAGGATGCCCATCAAGAGCGCTGAGCTTCTGATATTTAGTTCACTACAGCACGGTTTAGGTAGTATTTCCGACCACCTATAAACGAGCATCATACGACAAATCTCGGCGCATTGCATTCCTTCAAGTTGAAATCTTGGTCTGAAAACTTCGTATGGATACATTACTCATGTTCACAAATAAACTCGGCACATAGGACTAAAACTTAGCCCGAAGTGTACAATGCTTTCATTCAAGTGAGACAGCTATTCAACAGGTCAGCCCCCCAGTCAAAGACTACGCGACTCTAACAGCTGAAGCAGAATACTTCCGCAAATCTAGCTGTTCTCTATCAGCTACTCCGCTGTACCTCAGACTCATTGCGACGGATCTGTTTACAATTTAACTCAACCTCGTGTTGTCCTGTCACATCCATAGGCGCGGTAACTACATACATGATAGTTGGTCTGTTGACATGCTGGCCATGCTGTCGAAATTTTGATGGTTGAGAATGAAACAGCTAGCTTTAGTTTCACTAACTGCTGAGATGAGCCAATCTGGTGCCGGAAGACAGGTACGTTAGGTAGGTAGCTCGGTTTAGAAGCCTCCGGCGCCAAGGCTCCTTTGTCATAATGCATCATAGAAAAACCGCGAAGCAACTCCGGGCGGGGTATCGGGAGCGGCATGTGGAGGACCTCTTAATAGGTCAATGGACGGCTTAACCAGCAACCTCATCGATTGCTAGTCGACTCATGAAAAATTCATGATTAAGCAGAGTAGTCTTCTGATGAGTATTCTCAACTAGTAAGCTATATGTGGTAGTTTGAATCATGTCTTCGACCAAAGTCCATCCCCCTTCTCAGCCAGACTGGAACAATCTCGAGGTTCTCCACAAAGGGACCCTACCTCCTCGCGCAGATTTCCACATCTACAGCTCAGTACAGGATGCTTTAAGTCACGACGTCTCAAAATCCAGCAGACAGTCATTGTCTGGCACTTGGAAGTTCAGCCTAGCTAAAAACCCTTTTGAAGGCCCCGAAGGCTTCGAGGATCCCGCCTTCGACACCACAGGATGGGATGACACGCCAGTACCAAGCATGTGGCAGCTCAACGGCTATGGAAAGGGCCCCCATTATACAAACGTCAACTTCCCAATCCCTGTTGATCCACCAAATGTGCCATTTACAGATAACGAGACGGGACACTATGTTCGCAAATTCACCGTCGCCAAGAGCCTCCGAAACTCACAGCTTCGATTGCGATTCGAGGGTGTTGACTCAGCCTATCACGTATGGGTGAATG
The DNA here is from genome assembly GCA_022578865.1 of Xylaria sp. FL0043. Taxonomy (NCBI): domain Eukaryota; kingdom Fungi; phylum Ascomycota; class Sordariomycetes; order Xylariales; family Xylariaceae; genus Xylaria; species Xylaria sp. FL0043. The sequence continues at coordinate 28,153 of MU397325.1, read as the reverse complement.
GTAAGCAAGTCGGATACCACCAAGGCTCCCGAAATCCGGCTGAATTCGATATCACCGACGTGGTTGATCAGGGAGGCGAAAATACTTTGGCCGTCAAAGTTTACCAGTACTGCGACGCAACCTACATCGAGGACCAGGTAAGTTGCGCTTGCGTGCCCTCAAAAATTTCCCTACGATTTCTCATAACTGCGACTGACACTCTGTAGGATCAATGGCGAATGAGCGGCATCTTTCGCGACGTTCATCTCATCGCGTTCCCATCTCAGTCGCGTATTGAGGATCTATTCATCCAGACCAAGTTTGACAATGACTATAACCATGCAGAGCTCAAGGTCCGAGTAGACGTCACAGGATCGAATGAAGTACAGGTAGGGCTCTACGATCCAGCGAAGAAGCCCGCCATCGCTAGTGGCTCCAAGGCGGCGAAAGGGGGTTCGGTTGAATTTTCATTTCATGTGAAGAATCCAGCGAAATGGACGGCGGAGAGCCCGATTCTATATCACCTCGTGGTGACGCTGAATGGCACTAGCTTCATTTCTCAACGAGTGGGCTTTCGGCAGGTTGAAGTGAAAGATGGACTCATAAAGGTGAACGGCAAGCGAATCGTGCTGAAGGGTGCCAATCGACATGAGCACCACCCCCAATTCGGTCGCGCTGTGCCGTATGAGTTCATGAAACAGGATCTCTTGCTGATGAAGAAACACAACATCAACGCCATCAGGACCTCACACCAGCCGAGCGATACCCGTCTGTATGATCTCGCAGATGAATTAGGTGTAAGTTCTTTTGAGGCGTGACGTTCAAGGTCAGTACTGACTAGTACTAGTTTTGGGTAATGGATGAAGCCGATCTCGAATGTCATGGCTTTGAGGCCATTTGTGGGTGTTTCCCAGGTCTCACACACGTCAATGCAATATCTTCTAACCTATTATAGGCGACGCCGCCTTATCTCCGGAAGACCGAGCGCTCGATTTTAGACAGCGACAGCTCTTAACCCGAGCGAATGCTGCCAAATGGACTTCGGATAACCCTGATTGGGAAAAAGCCTACGTAGACCGTGCAGTTCAACTTGTATGTCGCGATCAACTTCACCCTTCAGTGATAATGTGGTCTCTGGGAAATGAGGCATTCTACGGTCGTAACCACGTTGCCATGTATAATTGGATCAAGTCGTACGACGACAGCCGACCGATTCACTATGAGGCCGACATCCACGCTGAGACGGTAGACATGTATTCCCGCATGTATCCACCAGTCGAGGAGATTATTGAGTTTGGTAAGGACAGAACCAAAGCCAAGCCTCTGGTTTTATGCGAGTATGTCCATGCCATGGGAAATGGGCCCGGAAACATCAAAGAATATGTCGAGGCTTTCTATGAGTACGAGGCGCTTCAAGGCGGTTTCGTATGGGAGTGGGCGAATCACGGGCTTTTGACGAAGGACAGAGAGACTGGCGGCGAGTTCTACGCTTATGGTGGCGACTTTGGGGATGTTCCCAATGACAGCAATTTCATCATGGACGGTGTGCTGTTTTCCGATCATACGCCAACTCCTGGTCTTACCGAGTATAAGAAAGCGATAGAGCCTGTCAAAGTATCACATACTGGGGAGAAGACCACAATTCTCAATCGGTACGACTTCATCACTCTGGACCATCTTGAGGCTAGCTACGTGATCCTCGATGAAGGAAAGCCTACCTCTCATAAAGGCACCCTTGAGATACCAAAGGGTATCCAGCCGGGACAGACGGCCGAACTCGCCGTCCCGGATAAACTGCCTCCCTATGAGTCACCCTTGGGTGAGGCTGTCGTACAAGTGGTGTTCCGCCAGAAAGAGGCAACCGCAGCGCTGCCTGCCGGACACGAGGTCGCATTTGACGAATACACCATCTCAACCCCTCTACCCAACCCTTCGCCAAACAGCGGCAAGCTCACCATCCACGAGACACCAACCCTCATAACCATCGAGTCAGCGGTCTCGACTTGGACTGTAAGCCCCGTGCACGGCGAAATTCGCTCATTCAAGAAAAACGGGCAGGAATTTCTCGCTACAAGCCCCAGTGTAACATTCTACCGGGCACAGACCGACAATGACTTCCCGCAAGATGGTGCGGATTGGAAGAAGCAGCTCCTACATCTCGCTACGGCGCGCACGAGGAGCGCCACCTGGAGCGCCGCAGCCGGGGAAGATAGCGCATTCGTAATGCAGGTCAAGCAACGGTTCGCACCCCCCGTACTGTCATGGTCAATCGACCTCGACATCACCTACACATTCCACGCGAACGGGTCCGTATCCATCCGAGTCAAAGGAGTGCCACAGGGTCTGAATCTACCTCGCACCCTCCCACGCATCGGCCTATCCTTCGAACTCCCCAGCTCGTGGGCCGGTTCCGACTCCACGGGGCCAGCAATAACCTGGTACGGCCGCGGGCCCGGCGAGAGCTACGTCGACAAAAAACTCTCACAGCGCCTCGGCGAATACTCCGTTTCCGCCGTCGACGAGCTCTGGACCGACTATGAGTACCCGCAGGAAGGGGGCAACCGCACCGACACGCGCTGGGTGCGGTTCACGCACGGCGGGTCTGGGGAGGAGATCACGGCGCGCTTTGTCGATCTCGATTCGGCGAAGAAGCAGAGGAAGACGTTCGATTTCAACGCTTCGCATTATCGCGTTAAGGATGTCGAGGAGGCGAAGCACCCGTACCAATTGCGCAGGAAGAAGACGGAAAATGTCGTCGTGAGACTGGATGCTGCGCACCATGGTCTTGGAAGCGGCTCCTGTGGACCCAGGACTAGAGATGAGTATGCCTTGCTGACTGCGCCCTTTGAATTCGAGGTTGTATTGTCGTGAGGTGGGGGCCGTGGTAGTACTGATTGCTAGCGGGGAGAAAAGGGGCTTGGGGGGGCTGATTATTTGTGCTCGCTTAGTCACCCCCGGGCTAAGTCAGCATATTAAGGGGGTAGACAAGCAGGGAGCACTAAACGGTATGGAACTCAAGAGCAAAAGGACATCAATCGCGAATACTTTACTAAATTGAGATCCTAGTGCGTTTCCTTTCAATCAAGCGATTTTTTACTATCTGAGTGCCCTCGGAAGTGCAGGTTTGGTCTAATTGTGTTCAGAAGGTTCGGGCCTCCCGTGAGCGCGTCCCCACTGAGCACACGTCAGGTTGCTGAATGAGCCCCTGCATAAAGCCTGGATGCTCGTTACTTGCACCTACATGGAAAAAATTACATCAACTTCTATCATATCATTGCTTACAGCCAGTGGTTCTCCTGAACTTCAAATGAAGAACCCAGACAAACATTTCTAGCCTTTCCCGCTCGGCCTGCGTCGCTGCTGGCCCTGTCAATTTTACAACAAGGATATCCTTGATTATTCCTTAGTTCACGCACATACTGTGTACGTTACGGATTATGTTCAACCTTTTGGAGGCAAGCTTCTGATCTGCTGATGGATCTCTCGCCATAAAGCCTTGTATTCCTCTTCTCACTAGTTAGCTATTGATCTATTCGACTGAGCTAGATATACACGTACGATATGTCTCGTAATGCTCTTTCTTACACTCAATCTGATGCTCGATGAGCTCCGGAAAAAACTGGTCGAGGGTGCAAGACATATGATGGAGTGTTTTGAGTCGATTTTCCAGCTCGTATACCCGGCGCATATACTCTTTGAAATTATCAAATGACGAGAAGAGGGGTGGAAGCCGGTAGTTCGTCTGCTTTAAGTCGTCAAGGAGGAGGCGATAGGTCTGGTGGTTCGGGTCGGAGAGGAGAGGGAAGAACTGTTGCACCGAACTCCGCCCGAAGTTTGCGTGCGTAGTGTAATTTTTTAAGTAGTTGTTTGTGATTTGAGAAGCTAGTACGAGAGGTATTAGCATCAAATGGCAGTTAAAATAATCGGTGTAGGTTTGACCAACGCATTATGCTGTGTTCCAAGGGTAGCTAGCCGGTTGAATTTCAAATGAGAGAAAGAATATGATCTTTGTAGAAGACTGAAAAAGGACCGTCTCATTGTGTGTCCAGAGGAGCTGGACGGCTCAACGAAGAGAAATTGCAGGTACTCATGTTTCCAAGATTAACGCACGCCTGCCTATCGTTGAGTGTTTGCTCAGATGTATGCGACTGGCAAGGGAGCTTTCACGCGCCACATTGTGGTACTGCGTAGCCATCCCTTCGTATGCAATATGAATGCTGTGCTTTCTATTGGATAGTTCTCCATTCCCCAAGCAAGAATCGGTTTCAAAAATAAGCTACGTCTATGTAGTGTGCGCTCATACTCTAAGCCGAATTCGCGGGTGATGGAGTCTTCCTGATAAACAAACCCCATTGGACTATGGCCTGTCTGCATACAAGTGGCGCACGGCCTACAACAGCGTTGAATAACCGGATCAGCAAAATAATTCTTGTATTAGGGAGTCCCCATAAGAAGCTAACTCAGATAAACCCTAGTCGAAGCTTTATTTTACGCGAGGAGTAACGTCTCTCAACACATACATTTGTCCGTAAAGATCCACAGTATCTACAAACACTTTCAACGCCCTTATTTTCCAATCGCCTTGTGGTCCTGATTTCATCTCCGTGGTGAGCGCTTGCATTGTGTGGTTGAGACATTGACGTTCGTACTGGGCTAAAAAATATAAGTCGTGCTTCATGTCAGTCTCGTCTCTTTCTCTGAGGTATAAATCTCCGGAGTTTCTTAGATCGCTTTCATGAAACTCAGGAAAGTTTAGGCTGTTCAAATTCTTCTCAGCTTTATCTCGTGCTACTGAACCGAGATCATTATATTGACGACAAAGGTTTGCAAGGTGTCTGCTTGCTGCGCTCGATAAATACTTCTCGCGTACGCCACAAAAGAATACACCGTCCGTAGTAGACGCTGCGAGGCACGCGAAGAACTGAAAAGTGAACGGGGCATGTGTATCATCAGCACCTGTTGTGCAAACCCACGAATAATAGGACCCGCGGGGAGCCTCGAACATTGGTATACCAACAGTTTTCGAAGTACATCTGTCAGTTATCTGTGTGTTCTTTTGAGCAGAAAAGTGACTATTATCTACCGCGTGGTCGATGTGGGCAAGAATGCAGGTTGCCAATTCGCTTTGTAGGGTCTTGCGAACACGAGCTGGTGCTCTAGCAACGACATGATGATGGAAGATGTGGGATGTGAAACGATGTAATACCGATCAAATTTCTTCTTGGGTAGTCAACACATGCCAATTGGGGGTGGTGTCTGGACTTTCACCACAGACGCTTCCGGATGTTGTACTTCCGGATATTGTAATCATATCTTCATCGCTTCCACTGTGGTGGCTTTCGATGTTACCAGTGTCGTCATCTTCTGGCCCGCTGACATTGATTGTATGATTCATAGATGATATAGAGCCAGGACCCGCAGGCGAGTCTGGGGTTATATTGCATAGCTCTTTCACCATCAATTTAAGAGCTGAAATGTTCCCACTTATGCCAGCTTGATCGCATGTAGTTTCCATATACTCGTCAAGCTGATAGTCTAGAACAGCTATCTCCATCGTTTCCCAAATCTGGTTGTTCGAGAGAGGATAATCATTCCTTCGGTTTGTTGCAATCCATGTGAAGGGGATATACTCTAGGTACTGATAGGATGTGATGCTGCGTCGTTGAGGGAAGATACGCGAGCTAGCGCGTCGCAGCTTGGCCTGATAGAGGTAACCCAAAGCCACGTCGGCCTCCAGAGCCCACGTCGAATCCCCAGAGAATAATGGCAATTGAGAAAAGAATGTTGCCAGCTGTTGCACTTTCTGCACATTTATTTCGGCTATGCTCAAAGCTCTACCCCTCAAAGGACATTGTGTAGCTGGGCAAAGAGCAGCTACGCAATACGCCCGAGAAACAGAGGGTAATGCATAGGTGACCTTTTCAACCCAGGTAGTCTCATGATCGAGGTTTGAGTTTAGGTGTGTGCGGATATATACCGAGCCCTTCCGAATGGCCTCTCTGATCCTTGGTTGAAGAATGGCGACCCAGGGTAGCAACTCCAGTGACTTCAAGGATAGCACTGCATAGGCAGTAATTTGTGGCGTTGGATCAGTGCTCTCACAGGTGCCCAGACTCCATGACCCATCAGGCCATTGCAATTGTATCGATCGAATAGCAATTTGAAGTAAAATAACAGGCACACGAAAACTTGTCAACTCTTCCGCCAAATTGTCTAGAGTGCCATCGGCCCAGGTTTGTAGTAGTTTAACGAGGACTTGTGAAACAAGCATGGTAGAATAGTACTCCGAAACATTCTGAATCTCATTCATTAGCCTCGAGAAATTTTCGTTAAATCGAAACTCACCCATTTATCGCGAACTCTGCCTGCGAAATATGCATCACATATGAAGCTTGCAAGATCACTTATCTGACCGGCATATTCTGCCGGATTGGGGCTATGAAGAAGTGCATCGAGAACATTGCAGTTAGTGCTTAGAGATGCGTTTCGCTCGCGCTTGTAAGTTTCAAAATGCCCAACGGCTTGGAACTGCTCGATCATAGCGCTAGGACTGGGTTGTAAGCCGAGCAATTGGAGCGATAAGATGGTCTTTGCTGTATCATCGGCATCGGCCAATACACCAGAATCTGAAACTTGATCAGTGGCCAAAGACTAGAGTCATTTAGGCAGTGGAAACTAACCCCATCCTACAACGCCGTTGTTTGAGTTTAGTTGCCGTTCCAGATAGGAGCGGATTATGGTCATGCAGTCCCAACTCAAAATATTAGATGCAATTGAGGTTTTCATGAGGGATGAGACAATCTGTTGAGTAGTTAGTAGTGAGTACTTCAGACTGTCATTAACGGACACCTACCCAGGTTACTTCAAAAATGGAAGTCGGGAAGGCGCTTGGAACACCACCACTCCCCTTACCGCTTCCATGTGTTACAACATGGTACAGATATTGTTCGGCAGCTTCATCCCAATGCGAGGAATGCATGAGATAGGCTGCTGTAGCCGCCGGTGAGGCCATCATTGACCCATGCTCATCGATATGATGAGCCACACGATCAAAATCGAGTTTCCCCACAAAGGCTTCAAGGGAGTGCAGCAATGTTGTCTTATGGTTAGTGTACAATATGTCGAGTTGAAATGATGACATCTTCTGTCTATATAGTGACATAAGGTTCTCTCGGCCGGCAAAGCTTAGTGGTACACCAGCGCCCTCTAAGACCTCGATCATGGAGGGCACCAGAATTTCGAAGCCCACATGTACAGTTGAAGAAATATCCCATTGTCCGAGAATCTTTCTGAGATACCTTTCAGCCTTCCCAAGCCGTGCTGAAAGGTCTACTGCAGGCGGGCTGGGCGTAATGTCCTCTCGCACTTCATGATCCTTGAAAGCAATAATAGCCGCCATTGTGTTCAGAATGTCATTAGTTTCTGAGCCTGCACTAGGCCACCCACCTAACTCATTCTGAGTTTTTAGTAGATATTCAAAGCACTGAGGAAACAACCACACTGGATTACTAGTGCGGGTGAAAACGCGAGCTAGCCAAGCGGTATCATATACCACTGATGAGAAAGAACCAATGGAAACTTCCTTCTCGAGCTTGGCGGATAGAGCCACGAGAACGGATCGAGCTTCATGTACGAAGTCATCGTTATACGGGACAGTGCTAATAGAACCTCATTAGCTGCAAGTTCAAAACTCTTAGGGTCTTATACATGTGAATAGTCATAAGCGATACTGATTCCGGAAAATTGGGGGACTTGACTGGGCGAACCTTGGTGGAAACATTTTAAAGGAGCTTTTCAGGCTTTCATATGTTTCATAACAAAATATGGTATCAAACGAATTGGATCAAGCTGGCGCGGGTATTTTCTGTATGATTCTTCCGTGAGCTTTCCGGGATATTAATACACACCTAACAGATCTCCCTTCAATCGTCCAGTCTTACTCTTGATCTTAGCGTCGCAGATATTGCTTTTGTTATACGCCTTATGACGCGTGGGATGAGGGACGATTATCTCGGGCTCTGTAGACGATCCGCAGCTGGAATCACATCTTTTTACTGTGAGGTATATACCAACAACAGATCGTACGAGCAGGGATACCGATATGGATCACAGGTTGTTGGTCTAGGTATCGGGCTCAAGGTACCCAAAAGTACTCCAATTTTGGCGTCAAAGCCCTCGGTGTAGTGGCAAGCCAGGCACCACATCACCCTCCCGAGGCGGTATGGATACAACTGCGCACCCCACACTAGCAAAATAACTGGCAAAGAGTCCGGTGATTTTCTAATACCGCCTCGCCTCCTTTCTGCAGTTAGCTGCATACCCCTGCCCGGTTATTTTGGGGGCTATGTGACGCCGCCACGATGACCAACATGTCCAGAAGCAATTGCCTCATACAGGGCTCGGCGATCCTGTATGCTGAGATATGTTGACTAATCATGGTCTCCAGCACTAGAGTCGGCAGGTCTTGACGGCATATACCAGGTAGCTTATCCCACTCGGCGCTTACGAATGGAAAGATAGCTTCGCAATGAAATTCAAAGCTGTGTCCCATACGGATGATGTTTCTTTACCGTGGAACTGACCATTTCGACCAATATTGATAAGATGGCATTGCTTTACGCTTTACTCCTAATTGGAATAATCGTAAGTTATAAGCCTAACACATATTCCAAAAACTCGTCGCGACAGGACTAATGTTACCAGTATTGGATGGGAACTATCATATATGATTTATTTTTACATCCTCTGGCTCATATTCCTGGACCTATGTTATGGCGCGCTTCTAGACTTAGCTTTATCTACTCTCTCGTATCTGGCCGCTTAGTGTCAGATATACGACGTTTCCATGAAACGTACGGTGATATTGTGCGGACTGCTCCAAACGAAGTCTCTTTCGCACGTGTTGACGCATGGCACGACGTTTGCAACCCTTCAAAAAGTCATAAGGCGCTGCTCAGAAATGCTGTCTGGTTTAAAGCTCCGCCTGGTCAGCCAGAAAACCTTGTAACAACAATTAATACGGTTGATAGTGCGAGAATGCGTCAAGTCGCCGGGTTAGCATTTACAGACCGTGCGCTGATGAGACAAGAGCACATTATTCGGGCATACTCCCATCTACTGATCGACAGACTCAGTAGAAGGGTGGACGATGAGAGTAATCCTGCTACGGGCACGGTTATTAATGTGGTAGATTGGTTCAACTGGTTCACCTTTGATTCTATTGGCGAACTTGCACTGGGGGAATCGTTTGGCTGTCTTCATAATACCAAACACCATCCATGGGTAGAGCTACTGTCGAACTCCATTAGGGTTAAGTATATGACGAAAGCTACTATCTACACAGATGTGAGTAAGACTCGAAAATACTAACAAAGGTAGTAATGGCCCTCGCGGCTGCTACTAGATATTACAGAGGCTTGGAGTCTCTTCTCTTGCGGCTCGTACCAGCGAAACTTCGTAAGATGCAAGCCGATCACTACGCCACGGCCCTGGAAAAGATCCAGAGGCGCATGTCATCCCAGTCTGAGCGTCCTGACTTTGCAAGCATCTTTCTTGAAAATAACCCTAAGTTTGAAAAGATGAGCAAGCAAGAGGTCGAGTCAACATTATCCATGATTCTTATTGCGGGCAGCGAAACAACTGCAACTGCGTTATGTGGTGCACTGTGCTATCTTACGCAATGCCCGGAAGTCCTCAGAAAGCTACAGCAAGAGATCAGACAGCGTTTCGAGACCGATGCCGATATCACTCTTCGTGCTTTACATCAACTTTCCTACCTCAATGCAGCCATTGCTGAAACTTTGAGGCTTTGCAATCCTGTCGCGGGAGGTATACTGCGTTATGTTCCCGAAGGCGGAGCAACTGTCTGCGGCCTATCATTACCAAAAGATGTATTGAACTGATCTACACACTTCTACCCAGCATATGCAGAGGCTGACTGAAATTCCAGACCCATGTCACTCTCAATCCGATCGCGATGTCACTGTCTCCAGCTAATTTCCATCGAGCGAATGAGTTTCTACCTGAAAGATTTCTACCGGAAAAGGAAAGGCCTGCTGTCTTTGACAACGATGTCAGGGAGAGCCAGAAACCATTCGGGTTGGGAACACGGAGCTGTCTTGGGAAGTCCCTTGCAATGGCGGAGATGCGGCTTGTCCTAGCACAGTTGGTGTGGAATTTTGAGCTTTCACAAGCAGAAGGCCCGGTGCTAAGGTGGAATGAACTGAAAACATTCATTGTGGTACAAAAAGTGCCAATCTACGTCGTTTTGAAGAAGAGGCTACAGGACAGCCGAATCTAGCTTGCATACTGTGCGCTGAGCCACATACATCCGAATCTGAATGAAAGCCTCAATCATTCTTGGTATCTTTCGAAGACAACAGTTCCTCAATAATAGACAGGTCTTTTGAGCTACGCACTACAAGTCTTGTCGAAAGAGGAAATTAGGAGGCCGCCCTAGGTTGTAATTATACATTATTGCGTTATGGATTTTCTTACAACTTGTGTCACTTTATTGAAACCTAGGTTACGGATATATCTGTAGCAGTACTCGGTGTGTTCTCTCTTGGACTAGGCATAAGTCATTTTTTCACCATTGCGAGGTAGAGACACCTATCTATCGGCAGGTGGCCCTCCTTCAGACAGCCAACTGTTTATGCCTCCCCTCCGCAGAGCATGCGACAAACCGCCACCTACCCGAATGCCAGGCAGGAACAGCACTGGTCAGAACCCATTTGACTAGTCCCTTAAACGGCGGGAAAACGTCGTGCCACATGCCTCCCTCAAAGTCCACTGTCTCCATATTGAGGAGGAACACGGGCAACACATTGAATACGAAGCTTAGGTTGACTTGTTTTTTACCAGCTGCATCGGCAATTCCCAAGATATCGATGGGCTTCTCAGCTGTGCTATACTGCCTGAGGGCGACAATAGCAGGAGGTTCTGCTTTGAGATGGGAATATAAGGCATCTTTGAATGAGTCCAAAATAGTCACAAGCTCGCTGCCCTTGAAGTTGGCTCCTTCATGCTGAAGGTAAGCCTTCATTCGATTCATGCCGCCAAAGAACATCGCTACACAACATATGAGGACAAGGTTAACACTCTCATCTAGATCATGTTGGGGAGTAACCTACCATGTTCCTCAACGGCAGTGTTCATGAGGTCTGTCCTGCCACAGGCTTTGTTGATGTTCGGGAAAAGCTCCGTTTCCTCGTAATGGTGGTGTGCATCAACGCAGTCATGCCAGGCAAGACAGTATCCTACGAAATCGGCCTTATCCGCATCTTTCACACGCGGGGCTTGCTGATAGATGCTATTGAACCCGCGAATGAAAGCGTTGTGGCTTAGGACCATGTGCGACGCCTCAACAGTGAAGGGATCTGTCTAATGAGCTGTCGTTAGGGGAAATCCAGGGGGGGGGTCTGAATGTCGGGGCTTACCTCTCCTGTCTGGAATTGTGGGGTTGGTAGAGTCGCAAGTGGGATGTCGGAATACATTGGAGGTGGCGGTGCTGCGGCCATGATGGGCGACGTGAACTGAGCCTGAAAAATCGTAGAGACTGAAGGCTTCGAGTTAACCTGTTGAGTCCTTTCTGAGCAGCCAGTTTTGTTGTCGGATGCAAAGCCGTGTCAGTTGCTCAACCATGTCAGCATGTTGGGAGATGTAGTGAAACTGTCGAGTGTTGGGTAGTGGCACAGGCGGTGATGCCCGGTAGGCTTGCTGATCACAACAGGGCGTCAATAACGCTCTACCTATTGGAAGTCGATGTTGTTGTTAGGAGTGCAGCCTCAGATATGCAGCAATGGTCTGACATCCTCTCGCCCCAAATGAGGTTCAATGCAGCCAAAATGCCAACAGTGTAATAGAACATTTCCAGAGCCGCGTTTTGTGGAATGTAATAGCCAATCAATTGTTCGGCGCCGCAAGGTTACAGCCAATGCAGCCCACCGTGCTCAGACAATCGTTGGTAACGCTGCATGAGCTAGGGTAATAAGTTCCAAGATGGCAAACCCATAATATCGTTCTTCTTCTCCTTCCTAAGGTGTCGGTTCCTACTAGCCTTAGAATCAAGTGAGCCAATGCATGAGGCGCAGGAGTATGTGTGTCGGACTGGTTGTTGAGCGGATGTTGCTGTTTTTATATGGCAGTACGTACCGAGGTACCTACCTAGGTAGGTACTACTTAGTAGATACCCAGGGGCTGAATCTGTCGACCAGCTAAACCGCTCTAGGCATAACACTGTGAGGTTAAGCATCTCACATCATCCACGAACCTGAGGTTCGAGTGCTCAGATCGCAGAACAACTCTTCTTTCTGAATAGAGTCATTACCGCGATCATCTGTGTCTTGCCATCGGTATATCACTGAGGCATCAGCAAGAAATTGGATGCATACTGGGTGTAATGTACACCTCATTCGGAATGTGCGCCCACAATGAGAGCCAATGTCATGTCTATAACGACCCTATTTTCGAGAGACACAAAACCTATCGAAAGGCAGTCTCACCATTAGCATTGGCAGAAGAATTTTTCGTTATAGGAACTAACAATAAGCCGGACGACGTGTAGCTATGAGTAGCATAAGTTTTCCCGCTCTTAAGTAAAAAATGCCTCAATTGTAATGTAGTTGGTTTGTTTCAGATAAGTGTACGTTTGCGCACTCCTATTGTATCTGGAAGGATGTCATCGAAGGTATTTCGCTAAGCTGGAGCGCTTATGTAATTAACAGAGCTGCGTCTTGTCACCTGAATCTATCACAAGGGCTGAATACAGACAGGGCTTAGAGAATGACTCAATATGAGAATAATATTCTATAGGCGCATAATGATCCTTAGTTATCCCAAGGACCCGCAGTCCCTTGAAAGGCTAATTAGTCTCTATATACAGGAGCCTTACGGACCTAAATCTCCTTCATGAGAAGGTTTAACCGCGTGTCTCAGTCTTTGAATAGCTTTATTTACTTCCTATCCGAGACATCCTACAATTAAGCTTCATGTTGATAATTAGATGAATATGAATACGAAGGATGACGTGATTCGCGGGGCCTCGCATAGGTGACCTTCCGTCAGCGCGTAGGCTACGGTACAACATTCTTGCCCCTTTCCCATGTAGTCACAATCCTTGTGCTATAAGTACCATCTGGTATCCGGCGTCTGGATTCTGGTTCACGTGTGAAGTATCGAAAAGACACGAGTAAATGAGTTGCCACATACCTAATATGTAATATAGGCTCTTAGTTTACGCAAGACATACTGACGTGAGCGCCATGGGGACCGAGCCTTCAAGGAATAGACTCGGTCCCACACTTACTTAAACTGTCAATCTAAAATTTAGAATTCGTTCCTCGCGGAAAACGCAGTGGACGAGACATGCACATCCCAATTCGATTAAACAATTTAGTCTAGGTGCTGCCTGTCGCCCTTACTTTTTTTCCCTTCGGGATGATCACCTCCTCTTGTTTCTTACTCAGCCACTCGGTGGCTGACCGTGCAATGCTTAGCCTCATCTCTTTGACCCCAAACCCACTACGACGCTGAATGCAGTCTTGGTATGGTCCCTCCTCTCTACCTCGTGTTGATGGTAGTGTTGTGCGGTGTCAGGACCGATAGTCTAGTCATGCCGCCCGGTCATTTACCATTCCGCTGACTGATCAATACCACTACGTCTTCATCTGGCCCCATGGCTGCTACCGATGGTGTGGACAAATCCACTTGCGGCATTCTTGGCCCGCCGCCTGCCCGTGGACCTAGTATCAATGTGTACCGCCACAGAATTTCAGCCACAAACAAATAGATCTCTCGCTGTGCAAAGAGTCTGCCAGGACAATACGTGTGGCCCCCGCCGAACGGCGCGTAGCCTTTCGTCCGCGGAAGCGATTTATCGTCCAGGAATCTCTCTGGCCGAAAATTCGGCGCGTCGGCCCCGAAAATGGACTGATTCATATGGTACTGCCGGAACGGCGCGACCAATTGATCCCCGACTCGTACACTTTTCCCGGTTAGTTCACACGGTGCAATCGCCTCACGGATGAGCGTCCAGGTGGGGGCAATTATTTAAGAGGACTTTCATGTCAGGCTTCGTTTCAGATGTTGCGAAAGCTGTATCAGTCTCTTTGCGTACCGCATCCAGATATGAGGGATTGTGTAGCAAATGCGCAAGTGTCCAGAAAGTAACCTTATGCGCATTGTTATTCATGCTGCACGACATCATTATTAATAATTGCAGACTCATGAAAGCATAGTGAAAGGGAGGATGGGGATTCATACGCCCATATAAGTATCATGATTTTACCTGCGATGTCGCGATGAGGCACATGCAGCGTTCAACACAGCCCAAGTATTATTTTGATTGATTGGCAATTAATTGGCCCAACCAAGCCAAAATAACGATGCATTTTTATTTGCCAATTCAATCAAGAGTTTTTTATTTTGTTTTGACTGATTGACAGTTAATCAATTAATTTTTTTTAATTTTTTCTAATTTTTACAGGGGTTTTCCGATGAGAAAAGGTTAGCTATCCACTCGGAAGTTCGGCTGACTAATATCCCCTTACCTACCTAGGTATAGACCTACGGACCCCACCGCTGTCACGGCTGGGGTCCTTTTTAGAGGCAATGCTCCTAGTTGGGGTACCAAATGTATATTGATCGTAGGATGAAGAAGAAAAAGAAAGAATTCTACATACAAAATTGGTGTGTGCCCTTTTGTGCGCGTACAGCTGGCTTGACAGCTGTACCAGTGGCACGAGCCACCTAGCAAGGGTGGCGCCGCTGGGCCACCCAGTCAGGTCAGTCAGGTCAGTCATCCGTAACTACCGCGACCCCTATTTATCCACCACCACACCTAAGATTACCTATTTTGCTACCTATCGCGTTGCCCGCGCTGGCCGCGCGTTGATATATGGCTGTACGGCTGTATGGCTGTATGGCTGTATGGCCGTATGGCCGTATGGCTGCATGGAAGGTCTCTAGGCCGCAATTCTAAAAATAGCAGTTAGTTGGCAGTTAACTGGCAATTAATTGCAATTAATTGGCCAAGTCAATCACGAAAAGTAGCCAAATCAGTCAAACAAGCCGAAATTCCGGCTCAAATCAATTAAAGGCAATTGTTTAGCTTGTTTTGGCTGTGTTGAATGCTGGGCACATGAAGATATTGCAACTCCCTGTTCATAGTCTCAAAGATCCACTCAAGATCAGCGTGCTCTTCCCTTGGCGCAGAGAAAAATTTAGCCAATTGCTGTATGGCCCTGTCTTTTGCTCGGTGTGGGCGCTGAGCTAGCCAGGCAGGAAATCGGTAAAAGATCTTCCAGCTTTCCTCCTCAAAATCCTGATAATCCTCTAGAAATGATGGGGCTATCTTCTCTAGTTGGGTCCCAAAGAATGTCTTCGTGCTGCAGGATGAGATGGTATATCTGCAAAAGAGCTTGAGTGAGATGGCTTTGGAGTCTGCTGTAGCAGAACTGGAGGATAAGATGTATGTCAGAGAGAGCCTGTCCCATGTCAAGGAGTCTGAAAGGTAACGACAGTATTTGTTATCAATCCTCCGTAGTGCTTCTGGAGCTAATAGTTGCTCTTTGAACCAGTCACGCTCTAGATTCATGTAGCCCTTGTTCTGTGGGTTTTTTCTTGATGAGGAGTGACTTGTCGTATACTTCTTTATCAATAACATCTCGTGGGTCGGCAAATATCTTCGTAAGAGAAATATTGCTGATACCAAAGGATTCCAACACGGCCTTGACGAAAGGATCGAAAGAAAGATCTTGTGTATTTCGCCACACAGCAGCTACATCTTGAATATCCCGGACCACAATGGCCCTACGGCCAGAGACCGTCAACGCAAAGGGTTCATTGGTTCCAAAGTAGTTACTTCTCCACATTAGCGATGTAAACACTCCAAACTTTATTGAGATGCTTACTAGCCATAGTTGATCAGCGCTTCGGGGTTTCGGACAAATGCATATGTGTAGCCTGTAACACTATATGTTGAGCGATCCGGATGAGACTGGTGTGAGCCGACAGAGCTTATCTCACCTATGAATGGTACCCAGTAAGGCAGTAAAAGAGGTTCATCTTTCCAAACCTTGGGTACAATCGTAAATCTCCAGAGCCGCCATGCCAGATACAAGATCAAGATAATGATGAAGTAATTAATACGTGAATGGATTAGAACCTTCCCAAAGAGAATTTTTCATTGTTTCCAAAATAGAAGACATGGTGATCACCAACTGGTTTGTGTATCATTGATCTGATGGCCCAGGAAAGCGTCAGGAGAGGAGAAGGTGCGGTAAATGTTGTAAAATTGAGTGATCTTAATCAAAATTATCAAGCATAGGCATAACAAGGCGACACAGCAATTAAACCGTAATCTATAGTTAGCCAATGGCTCTTCCAAGTATGTTGTGCAAGAGCATATCCTCGTTCACTGTAAGCTAACATAGTTATTGCGGAGCTGGTTACTCTAGGGTGCTAGTATATGCATGATGCAGCCCAGGCTGCCTTATCTTCTGCACACAGAACGTTCATTCCTCGTAGTAGATCGCGGCATCGAGCATAAGTCAACTGTATATAGCACGGAGGCGGATTTACGGGAGTGGTAAGACCTAATCTTAATGCGCTGCAATAGATGCATCCATGCCCCTCTACAACAGTAGTACATTGCAGTACAGATTTGTACTCCATTCCCGGCATCAACCACCCAGTCACCCTTGTGCAGCCAACGTAGTTGGTGGCGTAGCTGCAGACTGTGAACATACTGTGCTGTTAGTCGCTATCCCTTAGAACATGCATGCTTGGCATAGTCATGGTCCCGACATGACTTCGCGCTTCTACACGACCCTCTGTGTCAATGAGGACTTCCCATGGTAGGCCCCTGTTCTTGGACAAAAACCATGTATTGGACTACACCTAACATAACAAATTAATGGGACTTTTGTTCTACTCAGTATAAACGGATAATCCTTGTCTGCCAGCCTATTTCCCTCGGGCTAATCCCGCTTAGTTGTTTTCCCGTTGGTGTTCGTTTTCAAACTAGACTAGGTCAGGATGAAAACCAACACGCTTCGCCCCTTGCCCGGCACAACTGCCTAAGGTATGTAGGCGACACAGCAACTTTGGTCAGCCGCGCTGTCTACTTCTCCGGTCTCTGTTGAAATATTTCAAAAAGAGTAACGATAGCTTACACTACACTTACGTCATATAATTGTTTGAAATCTTGACGATGTAGGGATTACAAACTCAAGAGTCGTTAAAGCTTCCAAATTAACCAATTTTCTTCTACTCCTTACTAAGCCTCTAAAAATGATGGCGTCGGCCGAATTAGCATGTGAAGGCTACGTGTCGAAAGTTGCTAGCCTCAGAGATTCCAAACCCGGTCACCAGCATCGTTCGGAGGTCATTCCACCTCCAGAAGAGCCTGGTGTTACGAAGGGTCCTCGTTTCTGGCTCGTTTTCGTCGGTCTATGCTTTGCCGGGTTTATCAGTGCCGTCGATATCAATATCATCTTCACAGCACTACCAACTATTTCTGAAGACCTTGGTGGTACAGACGACTATACCTGGTTGGGAAATTCGTATGTTCTGGCCGTGACGTCTATCCAGCCGCTATATGGTCAGCTGGCTGATATCTTCGGTCGACGCTACCCATTTATCGCGTCCATAGCAATCTTCGCTCTGGGCAGTGGTATCGCGGGCGGCTCAAAAACTCCAAGCATGTTCATATCTGGCCGCTTGGTGCAGGGCCTTGGCGGTGGCGGTATGATCATGTTGATCGACTTAATCGTGTGCGATCTACTCCCCCTTAGAGAACGTAGCACCTATCTTGGTATTGTCCTTGGAGGTAGCGCTATTGGGAGCGTTATTGGGCCAGTGATAGGAGGTGCTGTGGTTACTCATTCTACTTGGAGGTGGGCCTTTTGGCTAAACCTCCCTGTCTGTGCTGTCACTCTTGCTGTAGTGATCCCCTTCTTCCGCGCCAAGGCAGCAAAGTCCCTCAACTTGTCGAAATCACTATCTCGAATCGACTTCTTTGGTAACTTCATTTTCATCGCTTCAGTTACCTCAGTTCTCATCGGACTTGTTTCAGGAGGAGTTCAGTCGCCCTGGAGCTCATGGAGAATTGTTCTTCCACTTGTCCTTGGATCTCTAGGATTAGTGGCTTTCTTTATTCAGCAGTCCCGCTGCACAAAACCTATTATGCCCTTGCGCCTATTCACCCACCGCACTGCATCGGTCGTTTATCTACAAGACTTCATCGTATCTATTGGGCTTCAGTGGTGTGTTTATGTTCTGCCTCTCTATTTTCAGGCGGTACGCGCAACTTCGGCCCTGGACGCTGGTATCAATATTCTACCAATTAATGCATTCATGATTCCTACTGGTGCAGTAGCCGGGGCTCTCTTAACACGCTTTGGCCGGTACAAGCCACTTCACTGGTTGGGCTTCAGCGTACTGTCTGTCTCCTTTGCGCTTCTCTCAACGCTTTCGGAATCCACTCCAACGGTAACATGGGCATGGTTTGAAATTCTAGCCGGCATTGGAATAGGCCTTCCACTTACAACCCAGCTGCCTGCTATTCAAGCCGTCTTACCGGAGCCTGACGCCGCTCTATCCACTAGTACATATTCATTCATAAGATCCTTTGGCTTTGTATGGGGAGCAACCATTCCGGCAGTCGTATTCAACGGTCGCGTTGATGCAAATTTGGGTGTAGTTAAGGATTTGACAGTGAGGAATGCCCTGAGTCATGGAGGAGCATACGGATTTTCTGTCAACGTGAAGAATCTGAGTGGGGAGACTCTGCGACAGACACTTTACGTGTATACAAGCTCGTTGCGCATTGTTTGGTTTGTCGGCTTTGCTATATTAATACTTGGCTTCCTCCTTGTATTTGGGGAGAAGCACGTAGATTTACGAGTCACATTGGAAACTGAGTTTGGTCTGGAGTCTGAGGAGGATAGGAGTGCCTAGATGTTGGTTGATCAGGACCAACGCTAGAGCATTCAATCTTCGTGCCTATCATCAACTACGATACCTGCATGTTATCAGATGGTATATGTAGTACACTTCCCAGTCCTGTATCGTACAGACAATAACTCTCGATTCATAAAAATTCCAGATTCGCTGCCTAAATACCCTTCATAGAGTATAAGGTCTCTCAGTATGAGTCTATGCCCATTGTATATCGAAAACGCTGCTCATATGCTCTAGGTACTCTTCACATCACGCTGGAATTGTCATAATAGGTTCATTGTATGTTGGCAAGTAATTAAATTACCCAACCTTGGTTTTAAGTACTAGTTACATAATGCCGTTCTTCCAAATTGTCGCGGAACCTGATTGTTCCACAGCACTACGTTGTAGGATACAGGTTCGTATATTCCCACTACTTAGGCACGAAACGTACCTTTTTTCATGGACCTTCTTTGGACGCCATACACAGAGTGGTAGAAATTGGACATTGCTACCCGTGCCATAATTGCCGCACCTTCAGGGAGAATGCTACAGCTTTCGAGGTCTTGAATGAAAACGTAATTCCAATATCTGCATCCTTCCCAGCCTTCGGCAAACTCGTATCTCTGACGGCCTTTTGCCTGGCATACTTCAACAAGATCTTCCAAGCACACCGTAGAACTGAGTTCGTATGTGACTTTATGAGCGTAATTGGAAGTGCAGGGATGAGTCCTAGACGTTAGTCGAACTTTGGCACGCAGCCCGTCGCTGCCATATCCAGGGACCACCTCGAGCCGAACCGATTTATCGTTTGTGAATTGTATAAATAGACACCAATGGTTGGTTGGCTGGAACGGCACATAGCCTTCCTCCATGGTCTGGCTGTAATATGCCACCAGATGGATGGCGACGATTTTCCTTGATAGGTCTGACTGGCTCAATTTGTTCGTGTCCCAATTATGGTCCATGATGCTGAAGTGATTGTGATAAGAAAAGCAGTGAACTAAATTATTGATACTCGACGCTTGAAACAGGCTGAAAATGGGTATTGAAGGGGCGACAAGTGGGAATGTTAGGTAAGTATATACTAGCCCTCTGCTTTGGTTGGTGGTGTTAATCGAAACAAAGCCTCATATTCCTCTTTCTAGCTCTACGCCTACCGTTTTATAGCCTGCAATGACACCGTAGAGCTGCCTGAACAGGTCAGTGTAGAACGTGAGCCTGGTCGGCCTGAAACTGGTGCTTCGATACTACCAGCAGCAAAATGTGAGTACTGAGGTCATACAATGAGCCCTTTTTATCCTACATGTTTTAATCACACAATACCTCCTTTCTGAAGCGAGGTGTAACACGGGACGAGAGAGTAATACATGTAGTTCACAGTCTAGTAGCCGTGATCATGGTTTAAAGAAACCTCTAGCCACAAAGCTAGGAGTTAGGGAGTAATCTACACGATCATTGGAATGAGGTGCACAGGACTTGGCACTAATGTTCAATGATTGTCGCACAGAGATGGACACACCGAAGCTCACACCCATTTACAAGGCTCCCTTACGCGTTTGCTTCTCTGAATTTATTAATTGATTGGCATATTTGTCACCGTGTAACCTATCCTTAATAACGACGGTGTATGCAGGGAAAGGCTGCATCATGAATTTTGGTACGTGTGTATCGTGAATACGCGTTTTTGAGCGGGAAAACTTGAGTCTGCTCTATGGACTCTCCCTACACTACCTCGAAGTTTACAGGATACCTCAAGGAGTTTTTCCACACTCGCAGGCCACGGCGAGACTCTTCCCTAAGGACGAGGTACAGTATTTCGAGTGAAGACATGACAATGGCCACGTACAACGGTGAATCTCACCGAATTAACCCCTACTTAAGCACAGTATTATCAGAGTATATCACACCCCTCAAAAAGGGTGCCTAGAATTGGATTAAAGGACGCTCACAACTTACATGGCTACGGTGTGTGTGATCAAAGACAATTCAATTCTTGGTAGCTACTGAAGTGGTGTGGGTGGACCAGTATTACTTAATCAGCTAGGGTAGAGGGCTTGGCTAGTAGGAAGGGTATAAAAAGGGGCTAGGAAAAGCCATTTGGGCCATACTGAAGATGGAGGCATGCGAATGATTTACAGAATGTTAAAGGATTTCACGTTTCGTTCCACATGATCATGATCACCTGATTACCCAAATTTAATTGTGATATTCACGCTTTGAAGGCTTCGGAAACTGCAGATGTTGACTATTTCCTGGAAGCTGACCCCAATATGTGGGTGCTGTCCCAAGGGGATCACTTCACTAGAATATGTAATAATCGCCATTCATTTGGCTCGCTATGTAAACATCCGAACGTCACAATATTGATGAACAGTGTTCCTAGTAACCTTTGTGAACGTCCCATCAATCGAGGGTACTGGGCTCGGCTGAATTAAAAGTACCTACTCTGCTTTTATGTAAGCCTAGGAGCATGTTTCAGCATATACGCGGTCACACCAACCTGGTAGCTAGGTTAACGAGTAGACGCCTCAAATAGTTATAAAAGTACTAGGTATCATGCGATTGACTTATGCGGGCTCTAATACTTAATAACTTCTCTCTGAGCTGCATCGCCATTTAATAGCTCATGTTTCTCAACGCTGGAGGCCATGGGAAAACCACCTCTTCTCGTCGACATCCAATGAAGAAGCAGATTCCAGAAACCCACCGCCTGACATACAGAGATGGCGGGCTTTTGCGGGTCTGTCCACTTCCGCGTCTGAGGTCTACCTCGAGAGAAACATGACGATCAATGTCATGTGTAATGTGCCTCTCAATATCAGAGTCCTTAGGCCGCAAAGAAGTAAAGATGGTTCCGGACTTGTCTTCGCCCTCCCAAATGAAGATGGCCATGCACTCTTCTGAGCCGCTAAGTGTCAGGTTTATCTATCCCAGAGTGAATGGAATAGCCCTACAGTCACGTAGCAGGTAGGTAAAGGGGTCAGTAGCCATAAAGGTGTATTGGTCAAATGGCCCCTAGCCCTTCCAACTACCAGTTGGGAGGGATAGCCCGTATATATAGACCCAGCCTTATAGGCATACACTAGGGTGTCACCTATCTATCTGACACTAAGGCTTCCTAACCTCAAATCTCTCCCTTTATCAATAGCTTCGCTTACTTCTATCATCATCTTAAGCATATAGTTCTCCCCGAGCTGGAAAGGTGCGTTGTCAGTTGCATCATCCTTCAAGTAGTCTGCTATACAGCGGGAAAGTCCTATACTCTCAGGAAATCTCTTCAGTTCCTGACAAAGACGGGTGAGATATCTCTGTTGTAGAAGTGTCAGCTCCCCTTCTGGACTATGTACCCAAGGGAGTCGATCGCGGAAATGATCTGTCTCGATAATGCGGCCAAGCTTCTATAAATGACCACTAGTTAGAATCCCGCTTTCGTGAAGTTCCACGTCAGCAAAACGCGACCCTTTATTGAATGTAAGACTGCGCTCCTCAAGCGGCGAGGATACCTTGTCAAAGGAATGGGCTCTCAGGAACCCCGAGATGGTAAGATTAATTGAGTTCCTCTCACTGACAAGTCTATTGTCGAGAACTTCGCCGTTCAAGAGACACATAGCCAACAGTGATAGGCTAAGACTATGGTGACTTGGTCGCAATCGTTCAAGATTCATACGCACTGAGTAATCGCAACAATTGCCGACAATAGCAAGTCGATCCCAAGCACATGTAACTCCTCTTTTCTCGACGTCTGTAATAATGGCGGGGGACATGATCTGCGACTCCTTTAGGAGGACTGTGTACCTTCCTGCCCTGCTCAAAATCATATTCATCTTTCTTTTTTCTTCGTCCATTGGCGAGCCAGTAAGCCGGAATGCCAGGCAAAACTTCGTTGCCTGTACTGAGAACTCCTGTGAGTTAAAACTCAGCTCGCCCGGAACGTTCCCAAAGATTCCATATTGCTTTTTAAGTCTTTTACAGGAATCTGGTGACGAATGAGCAGAACCATGTGGCCGCTTCCCTCGTAGTTCTCCTGGAAGGTCCAAGCCCGCTCCCACCAGAGGTCTGCAGTGATTAGAAACAAGAGTTTGAGTGCGTCTGCTGCCTCCTCGGAGATATTTCCCTTTGTGATTTCGAATCTCCCGGTTCTACGAGAGGATTTTACGAACCTTCCTTTCATAACCCAGTAAAAGAGCGTTAACTTGCGACTCGATTTCAAGGGTCGGCCCAGTAGCGCAACAGGATGCTTGCTCTGTCTATAGACCCAGTCCATGCACTGCAACCCTGCTTCCTTCTTACGACGAGAGTCAGGATTGAATGCCCGTTGCGGAATACTATGCCGGTTAATCCACAGCAGCTTTACTCCCCACCTTTCCTTTTATTTATTATCCGTGCGCAAGCTACTGTTAGTAGTTTTGCTGGCACGGCATTAAAATCTTTAATAACGCTATTAAATTAAACAATTTTTATAAAATACTAAAAGTTTAATTAAAAATAGCCTGCAGCGCGTAGCGCAAAGCTTTATTAATATAAAACTTAATAATATTATTATGTTTAGCCGTAATATTTAATAATAATATATATATAAAAACTATAGTAATTAATATATTGTCGCAAATTAATTTATATTTATTTAAGCAGATAAAAATTTAAACTATTAATTTGCTATTAAAGCTAAAAATAATTAAAAAAAATATAAATTTTAAACTTACGCTTTAAAATATATTTAAAAAATAATATATATATATTAACTAAAAAAATAATATTTATAAAAAAGTTATTATAATATTAATAATAATATTAAATAATTTTATATAATTATTTTAAAAAAACGTTAAAACTAATTATTAATAAATAATTTAAAACTATATAAAAATCTTTAAATAATATTTTAACGTTTTAATATATATTTTTTTAAATAAATAAATAATAATATTTTTATGCTTAGCTAATACGTAAGCTTAAACTAAAATATTAAAAATAATAATATTTTAAATATTAATTTAATTATATATTAATATAACTAAATAAAATATTAAATTTATATTTAAATTTATTTTTAAATCAGCTATATTTATTATATTTAATAAACTTTTAATTTATAATATAATATTTAATAATATTATAATAATAAATTTTTAAAAGCTTAAAAAAAATATATAAGTTTTAATTTAAATTAATAATAAAACGGCTAAATTTTATTAGCTAATAATTTATGCGGCTTAAATAATTTTATTATAAAATTTAAAACTTTTATTTAAAGTAATTAAAAACGTTTAATTAATTAAAATAAAATAAATAATTAAAGCTGCCGATTTAATTATTAAAAATAAATTACTCGAAAAATAAAATATTAAAATAATTAAATAAATTTTAAAAGCTTATATTATAAAACTATTAAAAAAATAAATAATATATATAATTTTTAAAATTTTTATATTTATAATTAATTATTTAAATAATATTTTTATAAATATTATATAAAAAATAATTATAAAAAAAATAAAAGTTTAAATAAAAATTATTTTAATAAATATTTATATAGCTTATAAAAAAATAAATATTTAAATAAAAATTATTATTTAAATAATAGCTTTTAAAAAACCGGTAAAAAAATTTAAGCTATTTTTAGCTAGCAAGCTTTTTTATAAAAAAAAAAAATAAAACTAAATTATTTATTATAACTTTAAATATTAAAAATATTATATTATAAAATTTTATAATAAAAAAACCTTATATAAAAATTATAGCGTAAAAATAAATATTTATAAACTTATAATTAATAATAAATATATAACGCTATTATAATATATAAACTATTATAGCTTATATTTTATTAATTATAAAAATTATTTTAATAAACTATAAAAAATTAATAATTAAATAATTTTATTATTATAAGCTAAGCTTAAAATAATTAAATAAACTAGCAATAAAAAATATAATAATAAATATTTTTTTTTTTTAATAATAATATTTAAAAATAAAATAATTTTAATTAAAAAGTTATAATAATAAAACAAAAATAATAAAAAAAAAACTTTATTTATGCTAGCTAAATAATTATAAAAAAAGTTTAGCGTAAAAACTATTATAATATTAAAAACTATTTTAAATAATATAAATAATAAAAAAATAAAAAATAAAATTATTATTATTTTAATAATATTAATAATTATTTTAATTTTATTATTTTAAATTTAAATAATAATAAAAACTATTATAATTAAAAATAATAATAATAGTAGTAATAATATATTAAAACTTATAAAAATTTTTAAAAAAACTAAGTTTAAAAAATTTAAAAAAACCTTTAAAAAATTTATTAAATATAATAATAATAAAAATAATTTTAATATTAATATATAATTAAATTATATTAATAAAAAATTATGCCTTTATTTTTTTAAATAATATATATTATAATATAAAATATAAAATATAAAGCTAATAATTATTTAATATTTTTATAATAATATTAAAATAAAAATATAAATATAATTATAATTATAAAACTATAAATCGATAAAAAAAAAAAAAAAAAAATATAAACTTATTAAAAATATAATAATTATAAGCTAATTAATATTTAAAATATATAAAAATTAAATAAGCTTAAAATAATAATTTACGTTAAAATATATAAAAAAATTACCGCTAAAAAATAAACTTTAATATATTATAAAAACTTAATATAATTTAACGTTAATAATTATAGCTTATTAATATATTATAAAATATTAAATATAAATATAATTATAAATTATATTATAATATTAAAATTATTAAATAATTATTTAATAATAAAAAATTTTAATATATAATACTCTGATTAAAAACTTAAAATAATTATTTTTTATAAAAAATAGTAAATTTTAAACTAATTAATTAAAATAAAAATATATTTTATAAAAAAACCTAGAAAAATAATTTATAAAATAAAATATATTATAAATATATTTTTTTTAAATATTTTTTTTATTAAAAACTAAGTAATAAAAAAATTTAAAACTTTATTAAATTATAAACTATTATAAATTATATTATTATAAAAAAAGCTAATAAAACTTTTAAATAAAATTATTAAAATTTTTATTAAAAATAAAAAATTAAAATAATTATAAAATTTAATAATTATATAAACTAATATTTTATTAAATATTAAAAACGTTTTAATATTTAAAAAAATAAAAAAAATAGCTTTAAAGCTAACAAAAATAATAATAGCTTACGTAAAAATAATAAAAATTAAAAAATAAAAATTAAGCAAAGCAGCGCTTTAATAAATATTAAAATATTTAAAAATATAAAAAAAATATTAATAATTATTTAATATTAAAAATATAAAGCTTATTAAGCGCTAATTTTTTATAATAATATAATAAGCAAAATTTAATTATTAAAAAAAAAAATAAATAATATAAAAAATAATAAAAACTTAATAATAATTATTAATTAATATAAAAAAAAAAATATAATAAAAATATTATTTTTTATCGATAAAAAAAAAATAATAATAAAAGTAAAAAAAAAAATAAAATATTTAATAAAAAATATTTTTTAAAAATTTAATTTAAATAATAACTTATTAGCTATAAAATTTTTAAATAAATTTAAACCTTTAAATAAATAAAAACCTTTAAAACTTTTAAATAAATTAAAAACTTTTAAAGCTTTATTTTTAAAAAAAACAGGCTTTATAAAAAAATTAAATATAAACCTTTTAATAAAAGCTAACCTTTTAATAAAAATAAACCTTTTAAAAAAAACCGATTTTATTAAATTTAATTTTTTAAAAATTAATATTTTATAATAATTTTTATAAAATATATTAATTATTATAAAAAAAATATATAAATATATAATAAAAATAACGTTAATATTATTAAACGAAAATTTAATAATAGCTAAATATTTTTTTATAATTTAGCCGGCAATAAAAAAATATTATTAGCGCTTATTAAAAAAATATTTTAAACTTAATATTTTTTTTAAAATTTAAAAAAAAGCTAATATTATTATATTATTAAAAATAAACAAAATAAACTTTATATTATATAAATTTTAAAAGCTTATAGCCTTATTATTATATATAAATAAAAGCTTTAAAAGATTTATAATAAAAAAAATAATTTAAATAGCACTAAAAGCTAACCTTATAAGCCTATAATATACTAATATAATACTTAAAAAATCTATTTTTAATTTAATAATAAGTTTTATTTATAATATTAAACTAGCGTTTATAAATAAAATAATAGCTATATTAATTATTTTAAATATATAAAAAATATTTAATATTTTATTAAAAAATAAACTATTAAATAAAATAATTTAATAAAGCTAGCTTAATAAAATTATTAAGCTAATAAAAAATTTTTTAATAAAAAAAATAATTATTATATATTTAAAAAACGCTAAAATAATATTAATAAAAATAATTTATAAAATATTATAAAAATCTTTAATATTACCGATATTTTATATATTATATTTAAATAAATTAATAAAAAATAATTTTAGCAAATAAAAATATACTAACGATTTAATAATATTAATATATAAAAAAACCTTAAACTAAAATATTTAAAAAGTTAAAAAATAAATTAATAAAGTTATTAATTATAAATAAACTTATAAAATAGTTTTTACGCTAAAAAAAATAAAAACTATTTATTTTATAAAAAATAAAAATAAAGCTAATTTTATTATTAACTTTAAAAATAATATAAAAATAATATTAATTTTAATAATTAATTTTTTAAAACTTAATAAAATATTAATATTTAAATAATTAAAAATATATTTCAATAAAAAACTAAAATTTAAATAATATATAAAAAAAAAAACAGCTAAAAATATTAAAATAATTAATTATATTAAAATATTTTTAATAATAATAAAAAGTTTATTAATAGCTAGCTTATAAAAAATAATTAATATAATATTTATATTAATATTATTTTATAGCTATAAAATATAATATAAAAAAAAAGTTAAACTAGCTAATAAAATTATTAATAATTAAACTTAAATTATTAATATTAAACTTAGAAAATATATATAAATAATTTAATAAGCGCTATTAAAAATAGTTTAAAAAATATTTTTAATATAAAAAATTTTTTTTAAACATGCTTTATTTAACGTGGTTCACAAGCGAGCGGATCATTCAAGCGAGCGGATCAGCTACGCTAAAGTACCCCTGTATATAAATCTAGCTATAAAGGTACTTACT